>MU224213.1:233591-288363 GCA_018584345.1 Thuja plicata
TATATATCAATCGCATTTTAAATGAAATTATAAATTAAAAAAAAATAGCGCTATGAATCGCGCGTTTTCATAAGTTCTAACTGTGTTTTTTGTTAAAAAAAAATTTTAGCGTTATATTTTGGAGAGGGTCGAGCCCTCCCCCCAAACTCCCGCAGCACCGTTTGTTAGTGGGGGCCGCGCGGCCCGCGGGCCCCCCACTGTGCTATGCACAGTGGGGAGGCTCCGCTGACCGGCGTCGGCCGCCCCACAAAACCGCCGCACCTACCTTCCTCCACCCGCTGGGAAAACCCTCCGCCGCTTACTTCATCCGCCGCCGCCCACTGGGTAAGAACCCTTGGTGTCGTCTGCGGCTGAGAAACTCGCCGCCTCCCCTGCCTCTCACGCATGGTTTAATAATAATTTTTTTTTTTATGTATATATATATATTTTTTGTTGTGTTTGTATTATATCATCTAGTTTAGTAAGGGTTTAGTATTATATTTTATCATGTAGATTTTAAAAAAATTAAAAATTAAAGATTAAATGTTGATTTAGTTCTTTTTTAGACATAAATAATAGTTTTAGAATATTAAATAAAAGATTTGAAATAAAGTTTTAATTAATAATAGGAAATTATTTGTTATTCATTCTATCTTAGATTAAATGTGGCTTATGCAATTATTTATTTTCTATTAATTAGTTTCCTTTTAAGATGGTAATTTTTATATCTAAATTTAGGTTAAGAGTTGGAATGACTTATAGGAAATGATGTTAGAATTTAAATAGGTTTATAAATGCATTTTATTTTATAATATGTTGGACAAGTACCTAATTTTATCTTATTATTTAAAGCAAAATAAGAGTATATTTATAAAGGTGAAATTGTTAGACATGTTAGCAGACTTTGGATTTTAGATTAAGAAATGTTATAAATAATAAATCCTTCTGAGAGGTGTAAAACGTAATTTTATTTAAGCAAAATATCTATTTTAATTTTCACTTCTCTTCGGCGTCTTAAACCAATAAGAGGGTGCAGACAACCCCTTATTGTCCCTATGGACCTTTTTCAGGGTATATTTATAGTCGTTGACCAGATTCATGCATAGTTGACTTTTGGTCAACCATGTCCGTTCATCTCAAAATTGGAACCAGATGTTCCTTATAGCCTCTGTATCCTTAGGTTTCGGTTTTGTGCCTTTCGGTGATAGTTGACTTTTTGGTCAACATGGGTTGACTTTCTGGTCAACTATCTCGAAATGCGTGCCTTGGCCCTCTCCAGATTTTAGTAGTCCCTAGAAATGTCCCTTCTCATATTTTGGAGTACAGTTGAATTTTGGTCAACTCTAGTTGACTTTTAGTCAACTATCCTCATTTTGCGTGTTTAAGTCTCCCTTAGGATCTA
Organism: Thuja plicata; assembly: GCA_018584345.1. Lineage (NCBI taxonomy): Eukaryota > Viridiplantae > Streptophyta > Pinopsida > Cupressales > Cupressaceae > Thuja > Thuja plicata. The sequence continues at coordinate 234,973 of MU224213.1, forward strand.
GCAAACCCTAGTGCTTACCATTCACTTATTTCAGAGTATAGTTGGCTTTTGGTCAGCTTTGGTTGACTTGGTCAACTCTTGTTGACTTTTGGTCAAATGCCTCGATTTGCATGCAGATCAAGTTTGGAGCTTTAGACATCCTTTAGGATAGCTTTGAAAGCTATTCCTCTCCTTGTAATCTTTCTGGTTTCGTTTATCCCTTTTGCACCATTTTGTGTGCACATGTTACCCTTGTGATTGTTTTGGTATCCTGTTTTAGTGCATTATTAAAAAAATTTGTTCGTGTGTTTTTGCCCAACTTTTGGGCGTGACACTCGCCTAGGGTAAGATCTCCAGGCTTGTTGTTGTTGCTTCTCCTATAGAAAATAAAAAGGAAACTATATACAAGGGCTCCTCTCGAGTTCCATCCCAACACATGACTCTCACCATGGATTCAGGAATCTTGAGGGGCCATTACTGTTTACAACCCAGAACAGGTGAAGAACTAATAGATTTCAAAACAGAAAATAAAATAACTAATGCACTTGCATGCAAAATGAACCACAAAGAAACTTGATATCCACTAAACACACAGTCTGCAACTTCTCATTACTGGAAAAAAAACAAAATAGTACAATAATATGCAAATCTCTAACTTTCCTGTAGCTTCTCTTCTTCTACAATCTCTACTCTTTGGATCTTTGAAATGAATGCTTTTGGATGTTATTAGTAACCATCCTCTCATAGGTAACAACCCTAATGGTCCACTCATTCGCAAGAATCTCTTTATGAACCGTTACACTAACCTTACTGTCCATAAAAGACAAGATCTACTTTTCATGGGCCGTTACGACTGAATATTGCCAAGAAACAGTAAAGCAAGCTGAGCTCTAGTGTTGGCCGAGCTGCTAGGCACAAATGTAGGCCGAGTTGCTAGGCAATGTAGGCTAAGTTGCTAGGCACCAGTGTATGTCAAGTGCCAGTGATCCCGAGCAGCTTATCCAAAGTTCCCGATGCCTTTGTTGAATTTCTAGAGGCTTAACAACTACCTCACACACACACACAACTAAAGGAAACCAACTAAACAACCTATCTAGACATGGATTGACCTAGTCATATCCATCTTAGAGAAAAACAAATGACCTTCTAAGGTCCACACACACTCTCATGACTTGGCTAGAGTCAGTACATGCCAGAAATAAGGAGCTAGGGGTTTGAGTTAGGTGTGCTCCTACACCATTGTACGACCATTAAGAGCAACACATGCCAGGAGGTACTTGAGTGGATCAATTTTGGAAACAAGATGAATCTTATGATTGAGCATATAATGTCGTAGTTTCTGCATATAGAAAACAATAGCCAAAGATGCCTTCTCAATTAGTGAATAATTCAACTCATAACCAATAAGAGTTCTGCTGAGATAATAAATCACTCATTCTTTGCTAGTACCATCTAATTGTGCCAGGAGGGCTCCCAACGCGACTTCTGTAGAAGATATGTACAAAATCATAGGATGACTAACAACAAGTGGTACCAACGCAGGTGGATTAGCTAGATAGCCTTTCAGTTTCTCAAATACATTTTGACATAAGCAATCCCACTTAAACTTGATATTCTTACATAGGAGATGAGAGAACGGATGCACCTTATCTGCTAGTTGTGACATGAATCTTTTGATTGATTATAGTTTTCCTTGTAAACTACGCAATTTTTTAAATGTTTTGGGTGGTGGCATCTCTAGGATTGCTTTCACTTTCTTTGGATCAACTTCTATTTCACATCGTGACACAATGTATCCCAACAACTTACTAGATTGTACTCCAAAGACACACTTCTTAGGATTCAGCCTAAGCTTATACTTCTCCAATCGCTCAAAAATGGTAGTAAGAATAGGAATATGTGATTCCCTTGTCTTAGATTTTCCTAAAAGATCATCCACATAATCTTCCATGATGACATGCAAAAGGTCATGAAAGATGGTAGTCATTGCTCGTTGATAAGTGGCTCCTGCATTTTTAAGGCCAAAGGGCATCACCTAATAAAAGAAGGTGCCCCAAGGCGTTATGAATGAAGTTTTGTGCTGGTCTTTTGGTACTATCCTGATCTGATTGTAACCTGAGAAGCCATATATAAGTGACAACATTTCATGTCATGCAGTCAAATCCACTATAATGTCAATATTTGGGAATGGAAAATTATCCTTGGGACATGTAGGGTTTAGATCTCTGAAATTAGTACAGATGCAAATGCTCCCAATAGACTTCCCTACTGGTACAATATTAGAAACTCATTCAAGATAATCTATTTGTCTGATTACTTCAGCATCCAACATCTTTGGAAGCTCTACTTTGACTACTAGCACGACTTGCTGATGCATCTTGTGAAGTTTTTGTTTAATAGGTTTTACACTTGGATCTACAGCAAGATCATGCATGACCAGATCTATATCTAGCCTGAGCATGTCATTTTAAGTCCAGGAAACATTTATTTTATGTTTATGCAATAATGCTATCATATCTTTCTTTTCTTGATCACTGAGAGAAACTACAATGTAGGTGATGTGTGGATTTGCTTCTATGCCTAGATTGATTGGAATAGTATCTTTGATGATCATAGAGGACACTTCTTGTTCTGAGGATATAAGCAACAAGTCAGCTTATCCCTCCTCTATTACCTTAGAAAGGTTTTCACTAGAGGGAGCGTCCTTTATTTTATCTTTTTCTTCATCCAAAGGTGCCTGCGAGAGGTTTTCACTAGAGGATGTATTTTCATTTTTTTATTTTGATTTTCTTTTTCATTTTTGTGACTAAGAGAGTTGAATTGGCTACCGAACTAGGCTTTTTCACTGTAGTGGATATTATGTTCATAGTCTCAGAGATTCTTAAGTCCAAAGAGGGCTAAAACTGCCTCATCCAAATCACAAACGTCCAAAGCTGGTGATGAGTCTTGCTGATCCCAGTCAAATAATTTAGGGTTTGTGAGGGGTAGACAAGGGGATGAAAGGTCAGCTTGGGTGATAGTGAAGACATGGTGATTTTTGTTTAGGTCATCTTCAACATAGTGGAAAGGAATTTTGAAGAACTCTTCCTCAGTGTCTGAATCTGAGGCAGCTAGACAATAATCCTTAGCGAAGTTAGTCTTGGTCTCGATGAAACCCAATCCATGTCCTTTAGGATAGCTATTGGTTGTTATGACCTTCTTCTTACCTGTTTCATTAGCTCTAAGGCCACTACCATGATATCCCATGCTTTTGACAATGGGAGTAACCTTAGGATACTTTCCTTTGGGGAAAACTACAGGTCATTCTTCTTCATCACTATAGAGCCAATCAAGGACATTGTATTCCATGTGTTCATCTGATAGGGACCCCCAATGTTCAAAAATAGTTTATTTACAATGCATAAGCACTTTGTCTTTAGAGGGGGGTAATGGTGATGGTCCTCCATAAGACTTTGGAGACAAAGGGAGTTGCCCAATACATAAAGCACTTTCAAATTTATACTCTCCCATGCCTATATCTGTAAAGGTGGCCTTTGCTTTAGATGAGGAGGGTTTGACTTCAGTAACCTTTTCTGTTCCTTTGGACTGCTCAGCTGATGTTTCTGATGTCTTTTTTGGAACCGGTGGAGTGTTTGAAATAGGGGTTTCTTGATTAGAATATTGGCCAAACTCATTCAATGGACAATAGTTAGATTGTTTGCCTTCCAGTATCTTGCAATATTGAAAGGGACCAGGATCTCCAGGAATTGTGATTTATCTACTGTGATGTGGGAACTTTAGACATTGATGATAAGTAGAGGGTACACCTTTGGTAGCATGTATCCATGGTCATCCCAGCAAGATATTATAAGGTAGATCTAGATCCATCACATGGAAAACAGTTTCAATCAAGGTCACGCCCACTTATAAGGGTAGTGTGATCAAACCCTTGCTTTCTCATTCTTGATCATCATAGGCCTTTATTGTGATTCATTTGTCTACATCAATGAGGTCCTCAGAAAGATTTATATTACGAATCATTTTCAATGTGCACAAATTCAAGCCAGATCCACCATCTATAAGGATTCATTTTATTCTTGTGGATTAGATTTTTCCTTCTATATGGAGGGATTTATTATAATGCAGGTCAGGACCATGGAAGTCCTTATTGGTGAAGACAAGGTGTTCTTGTATGGGTAAGTTTCCTATCATAGATTGGAATTGTGCAGCGTTGATGTTCTCAGGGACGCGGGATTCATTTAGAGCTTTATCAAGGATTTCTCTATGAATTGGCAAGGTTGTCAGGAGCTCTAGAATGGATATCTGTGCAAGCATCTTCCCTAACTGAGCTAATAGGTCATAGCGCAAGGTAGGAAAAGCAGTGGTAGATGGTGCAGCTGGTGGATTTGTAGATGTAGAAGGTTTATCAGCAGATTGGATAGTGACTCTGGGTCTGCGTGTGGTAGCATTACAATCAGCAGCTTTGAGGATTATGGTATTAAGATGCGTGTTAGTTTCTTCAATGCAGCCACAAAGAGAGTCAAACCCAAATATATTGTTTTCACTTAAACTCCCAAATGTTTGATCATGGCCTGTGATAGTATTGGTAGATTAATCATATGGGATCACATTTGATGCATTGTTTAGATTGTGAGGTGGGAGGGGCTGATTGTAGACTTTGAGTTTCACATTAGATGAGGATGCATTCTGACCTTCAACTTCAATTTTCCCATCCTCAATGAGATCTTTCACAAAGTGTCTAAGCTTCATGCATTTCTTGGTATCATGTCCCTTAATGCGATGATAATCGCAATATTCATTATCTCTATACCGAATAGGTTTAGGTTGGTTCTCATCGAACGGTTGAGTATTTGGATAAATGATCATTCCTTGATCCACAATTTGCTTAAAGATCACATCTAGAGGTTCTACCAAAGCTGTGAATTTTCATCATTGTCGATTGTCATTATTATTGTTGTAATTATTGCGAGGAAATAGGCATGATTGATTGCGCAGTTGTTGATTGTTGTTTTGATTGTGATTTTGATTGTTGTTCTGATTCTGATTGTTCTAATTCTGATTCTGATTTTGATTATTGTTGTGATTCTAATTTTGATTTTGATTGTTATTGTGATTGTTTTGATTGTTTTTGTTGGATGATTGAACATTTTAAACATTCTTGGCATCAGTCACTCCATCATTGACAACTCCTTTTTTTTTACTCCAAAATTTTGGTTTATCATTGTTGGAGGGAGTATAATGTTTGATGCTACCTCTTTGCAAGAGGCCATCTTCAATGTCTTTTCCCTTCTTGACAAGGGATTCAAAGGTGTTAGGTGAAGCCATATTCATTTGGAAAGACATCTCAGAGATTAAATTATTTATGAAGAAGTCAATTAAGTGACTATCAGGCATTTTTCATGGCATGCGATTTGCAATATGTCTCCATCGTTGCAAGAAACTAGCAAAGGTTTCTCCATTCTTTTGTTTAGTATTACACAAATTGCTGAGTGTTTCTTGATGCTCAATGTTATATGAATATTGTCCAACAAATTTCTCTAAAAGATCAGAGAAAGTAGAGATTGACCCATAAGGAAGGGCCATAAACCATTCGAAAGTTGTGCATCTAAGGCCCCTAGCTATGAAGAGTATTTTTAGGTAATTCTCATTCTAGGCAACTTCTTGACATGCAATGTAAAAATCTTTGAGATTTTGTAGAGGACATGTTTCACCTTTGTATTTCTCAAATTTGGGCATCTCAAAGTTTGGTGGGAATGGTTGTATTGTGATAGACTTGTCAAATGGATAGGGACAAATCTCTTCAAAAGAAAACTCCTTCTTGCCCCCATTTTGTAAACCTTGTACAATGATTTTGAGCTCATTGAAGTGTTGGGTGAAATCTGGAGTATTCCAGGGAATAAACGGTGGTACATAACCTCTACCTCCTCCAAATTATGTAGCTGAAAACCCCATAGAGGTCATACCAATAGTCAGAGGTGGTATATATTGATAGGCTCAGGATGTATTGGTTGCAGATGTCTTCATTCCTGTTGTTTGAAACAAAGATGTAGGCAAGGGCATGAAAATCTGCCCTATGTTGTTGACATTAGTGCGTGCTCCTTGAGTTGTCATCGTTTGAGTGTTGTTATGTGTAGTATTGTTTGGAAAAGCACTTACGATTTGTTGAATTTGTTTTGGTGTTAATTGAGGTACTGATGCAGTTGTTGACATAGGTATTGATGTGGGTATTGATGTGGAAGGTTCACTAATAGGCCCTTTACTAGTGTCACATGATGATGTATCATTGGAAGTAGAAGCCATGGCTGTAGTAGTGGCAGTGGCGGCTTTGGTGACATTTTGAGTAAGGAGTGTTTCATCAAAGTTAGCAGGCACTGTGACACCATTATGAACAATATTCAAGAATATTTCAGCACTGTTGTGCATAATGGGCTTCTTAACCATTTCTAAGTTGTATGGATCACTAAGGAAGTCCATCACTTGGGTGTGTCTTTCTTCTTGGTCCACTAGTTCAGTTTCTTCGGGAACTTCCTCAGCTTGTACTCTAGTTCCTTGAAAATATTGAGTGGCAAAAGGATTCTCCTCATGGGTAATAGTGTTAAATGTTGATTGCCTCATGTTTCTATCTTGGGATCGAGTGACTACCATACAATGGTGGATTTAGAAGAACAAAAGACAAGAGGGTGTAAGAAATGAAATGGAGCAAAGATCTTGATTCTAGATTTGATTGGATTAATTAATGCTTGATTAAAGATTGATTGGTTGATTGATTGGATTAAGGATTGATTGATTGATTTAAAGGTTTTTGGAACAAAACCTAAGCATGACAAAAAATTATGATGATACAAACACAAAAGGATTTAAAGCAACACCTGTTCTACTTGAAGATGGACTTGTGATCTCAAGCAAAATGGGACATCACTAAGGGATTTAAATTACTTGAGACGGATTGATGGTCTAAAAGTAATGTTGTGTTTGTTTGAGGATGAAGGTTTGTAATACTTTGATTAAGGTCTTTCAACCTAAAAGGATTGATTTGACTTGATGATTTGATGTAAATTCTCCAAGAGAAGGAAGAATGATGATGGAAGATTGGAAGAATTGATCCTAGTCATATTGTTCAATGGTGATGAAAGCAATGTTGATAGAATATTTATCCATGAAGTTGCAGACTTTGTTGTTGTAAAGGATTTTATCAATTTTCTCGCGATGCTCAATCTCTTGTTTGATATATGTGGTAATATGTTGATATTCCTTAGATATGTGAGTGGTTTCCTTTTGCACTCTATTGACTGGAGGTGTTGGAAGCTTAACCTTCTTATGTTTCTTGAAATTGGTCATGTCATATGAAAAATTAGATTTTGGATGAATGACTGAATGATCTAGGACAAAAGATTTGGGGTCCTACAAAAGGTCAAATTTTGAATGTCTCAGCAGATTTGGAAGCTCACTATTTTTAAGCAGAGATGACAATCTCAGACTCAGCCGACGATCTGTGCAACCGACAATCTACACAGATGGTAATCTGTGTAAGTGGCGGATCCAGAGCGGAGATGACTAACTGTTGCTAAGATAGTGCATTGAAATTCTGGGAAAATTTTGATCTTCAGTCTGATTTTGGGCAAATTTTTTCAATGGAAAGAACTAATTTTAGCACATTCAAACCATAAAAATAACAGACACATGTTTCAAAACAATCCAACAAGGGACAAAACAACCTTGAGGGATACAAGCAAATGTGACATTGGGAAACTTTGATTCAAATTGTAAGATCTCGTTTGTGTATGTTCAAGTGACTCTTTCAAGCCACTTATGTTTTTACTTGGTCTATCACAACAAAGACAGTTCAAATAGTAGCTACCTTAGGAAATTGGCTTCGCATGAAATATTATAGGTCCATTGCTTGGTAGTCCTTCAGCTCACACAACAATGTCACCCTCGGAAGGGCGCCCGTGTTTTTTCCTTTTGCCAGGTATTGTTGTCATGCTATGAAGTTCTCTTTCGCAATACAATACCCCGGGACACATATGATGGGAATTTTGGGGGGAGATTATTCCCTCCCCTTGCACAGTAATTAGTCACCATTTAGAGGTGAATCGGGTAGGCTACTAAGTTACAGTTGCTAGTAAGATTTCGTGGCATCCCACAATCGATTTCTACGGTGTGAGACACTTAAGTCTCTAGTTCAACCATGCCAATATGCTGAGGATATTCACTCAGTATGGAATACCATTGAACATGACCCGCTCGAGCTTGAAGGGATAAAGAGGACCTTTGGGTCACACTTTATTTCTATACCGGCCAAAGGGATTACCGGTTTGAGGTCATCCTCTAAAGAGGAAGCACACCCTCTAGACAGGCCTCTCTAGAAGCTTGATTAAGCTAAGCTTTCTCTTCACCCAAGTTCCATGAAGGCAAGGGGAGAGGATACGGCTATAACTTAATCATAGCATCACTTATATTTTAAGGGATTTAATCTAAATGACAAAAAATAGCTCAAAAGAAGTGTTGAAAAACACTTCTTCAAACACACCAAGAAGAATTCATTCCAAATTGAACCTAATTAGAGCAACTATGTGTTTTCTATCTAAACAAAATAGACAATAGTATGGTTAAGCATGCAAGTTCAATTCGTTTCCTACATAGGAAAAATAAAGCTTGGAAAAGTGTGTTTATTTGCCTTATGTCATTCAAGATTGATTGAAGTTCATTCCCTCAACATTCAAAATTGAGTGAGGTAAATTTACCTTTAAGAAACATTCATTCAAAAGACTAATGTTTAGACGTACAAGTTCATTTCCTAAAATTTGTTAGAAATCAAAGGAAACCTGCATGAAAACTGTTAGTAGTCTTGAAGTTTCAGATATGAAACATTCCAAAAAATCATTAAAACCTAGGAAAACGCGTAGACGACCAAGTATCACAAATGATGATCTACGCAGATGGTGATCTGCGCAGACAGCCAAATAATCACAGTCATTTTTTATTGTAAAATAGACTTAGAGTGCATAAATATTAACTTTTTTTATCAGTTTTAACAACATTTAACCCTTAAAAAACATTACTCTGTCAAAAACTTGAGAGTTAAAAACATGAAATCTGATAAAAATGGTTTAAACCAGGTTACTAAAGATCTATTTTACAACAGGCAGAGATGGTGATTTATAGGCATAGAGGGCTAAGAAACTTAGATGGTCGGGAAGCATAGATTCTGATCTACGGCATGGACGGTGATCTGTGGAGATGGTGACTCCAGAGCAGAGACGGGTCTGCGTGAAAATTTCCAAAACTGTGAGAAATCTATAAAAAATGTTAGAAAATTAGGGACGTGGGTTCCACCGGGCGTGCCAAAATATATATGGAGGAATCTAACCTATCAGGAGCATGCTCAAACATGCAAATGTTAGAGATATATATCAATAAACTACATTAACATGTCTAAGAACATACTCTAAAACAAGACTTCCACCATAACCTCAAATGAGCTGAACAAGGGCACCCAATGCCTTGTTGATTTTCTCTTAGAGATGTATGTGGGTGTGCTCTTCCAACACAATGTCTAATCTCACTTGAAATACATGAAAAAGATGAGCTAATAACTCAAGAACAAGTATAAGGAACTTGTCTCAAGCTTTCACCATTGATGAAGATGCAAGCATTAAGCTAAGATGATATGAAAGATTTAAGCTAAGATGATATGTAAGATCTAAGCTAAGATTCATTCCATTATTAAGCCTAAGATGTGATATCTAGATTCAAAATGAAATAAACATGAACTAAGAACTAAAATTTCTATGAAAATACTAAATTGCTCTAGAACTTAACTAGCATGATAACAATGGATAAAAGGGAGATGATTTGCTCTTGACAATGACCTCTATTTATAGATTTTTTGGAGGAGAGAAAGGGCTTGGATGAGGTGGAGCTCATGTGGAATCCACATAGGTGCTACATGAGGGACACATAAGTCATGCAAGAGGCCCACTTTGCTCACACATGTGTGAGCAAATTTGGATGTGATGGGTCAAAGTGTACTTAAAGTACACATGTGAAGGATCTTGTAAGAGGTGTAGGAGATTTAGGCCAATAGAACACTTTTAGAAAGTGTAAGAAGGTGTCATCATGGGTGTAAGAAACCTTGTTGGCACCAAATAAGGATTATTTGGAAAAGGTGATTTTTAGAAATTTGCTCACGTGTGAGAAAATAATTAGGACTAATTGTTGTAGGAATCAAGAAATTAGCCTAATTAACCTTAGTTAATTAGTGAGTAGATCTATTTGGTGAGAGTGATGTGAGGTAGGGTAGTATCTAGGTTCAAATTAGCTTAATCTAAATTTAAAATTTAGATTAATTTGGTGTAGTAGAATTTAAGTCATATGGAGGAGTAAATAAACTAAAATTTATTTAAAGGGGATTAATGAGGGATAATGTATATAAATAAAATTTAATACATTAAAGGGGGTAGTATTTAAATTAAATTTAAATACTAAGGAAAGTGAATTATATTTAATTAAATAAATAGAAGAACATAACAAATATAATTAATTAATTAAAATTAATTATAATGCTAAGGGAATATTAATTAAATTAATATAAGGATGATTTTAGACATCTACAATATTTAGGTAAGAGAGCCGACTTAGCAAATGGTATATATATATATATATATATATGAAGATATTTTGTAGAGAAAAGTATGTGATGTAAGACATGGATTTTGGGAGATGCCAATGACAGAGAAGAGAATGACAAAGATCATTAAAGAGCTATAACAGGAACTAAGTATAGTTGATGTTTGTTTTGTTCATTACTGAGAACAATTTGTAACATAAATATATTGTAAGAGTTGTATGCTCAGTTGGACCTTAACAGGGTGTTGTATACCTTTAACAGGGTTTTTATTCCTCTAACAAGGAATTATACTATGTAATATTCAGCTCCTAACAGGGCTAGGTCTCCTAACAGGGACGCTATACTTTAGTGCATGCTTGTGGGTATCATCCCCACCAGGATTTTCCCTTGGCCAAGGTTTCTTCGAAAAAAAATAATGGTGTTATGTGTACTGTGTTATTTATTTATGTTCCTTTGATTTAAGTATGCTTATGGTTTATGTTGAATTGGTTCAAAGTTTATATTAAGTATTGTAATACTGATTCACCCCCCTCTTAGTATTACCTAATCCTAACAAACACCTTTTCTACATTTTCTTCCAAATATCCAAAAGGACCTAGAAAATAAATTGGATGATCAAAACATAATAGTTGGGGCAACACTTTTCCCAAAAGGACAAGTGTTGAAACCTTGGACAACTCCTCTAAATTTGAAACCCTCACCTTGACTTAGAAGGGCTAATTGGAGCACCTAAAGAAGGAGGTACCCTTCAAACCTTGGGCTTCACCAATCCAACACTTGGGACACCTTGGGGAACATTAAATAACTTCAATCCTTCATTTTGGGTTTCAAAACAATACCCATAAAAAATTATGGGGTCTCCAAGAAATCAGTCTATGCTTCTCTGCCAATCACATACTGATGCCTGGCTAGGGTTTCATGTATATCTCTCCAAAAATGAAACCTCCCACTCTAAAACCAAATGCATGATAAAATAAACTTTCCAAAGTCCAATATAACCTGGAACTAGATTTTTCCCATGGTTACAGCTCGAGATATGGAGAGAGAAAGTTGAAAACCTGGTTTTTGCCAAGTTTTTGACCTGTAGGTGAATGTGACATGATTTATCTCTCAATACTCCACATTAGGACCTATAACTAGATTAAAATGAAAGATAACTCAATTCTCCAACTTCCTATCAAGTTCATTTTTCCATGGGAATCTATACAACTCCATACACACTAAAAAACTAGAGAATTTAATGGTAAAATGTAGTTTTCTTTATTGAAATTCAAATGTCTTCATACAAATTATTCTCAACAACCTTGAATTTGGTTGTTTACACAATTTTATATAAATTCCATTCAATTCAAACCAATTTTGGTTGGTTATTAATGTTGGGCAACCATATTTTGAAAATTTGCAATTAGCAACTTTTGTTGTTAACAACATTTACATTGTTTGTTAACAACATTTGCAAATTGACTTCCTTATCATCCTAGGAACCTACCAAGGGTAAATTTGAAATTGTATGACAATTTAAAAATCAAATCAACCCTTCCTAACATAAATCTACCCAAACCATGTCCATCTGACCATAGTTGACCATAGGATTTATTACACATCCTAAGTCACTAGGCCTTACAAGTTTGAACTTATTATATTTCTAGGATCTCTTGATCCATATAGACACTTGGCCTATCAAAACATGTACAATAATGGAGGCCTTGAGACCTCATTTTATTCTTCAAGGGGAAATCCTGCACCAGAGGTATTATTTGTAGTTTCAGAAACTAAATGTGTTAGCTGATTGTAGCTTGGTGCATTGTGGGCTTGGGCAGATTTGTGAGAAGATCTGAGTCCTGTGGTTTTTTTGTATCCATCCATAATTGAGAATTCCTTACAGCCAAACATGTTTGGTTTAATTGCATATTATTGATTAATTGAATTGATATTGGTGTTATATTGTTGGGTTGTGTTTTCGTTGTGTTGTTTATCTTGTATGCTGCAAGGTTGGACTGTCCATTTTTGGATCCTCTATCCTTGACCGCCTCAAGTGGTATCAGAGCAAGGTAAATGTTGGTGGTGTTTGCATATTCATGTTTAGAACTTATATTTTTTATAGAGGTTTTTGATTCTTGGTATCTCCCTCGTGAACATATCACCGATTAGAAGCAGTTGTACTAAGGTTTTAAAGATGCCTCCTAGAAGACTAAACCCTAGTTTGATTGATCAGATGAAGGAGAAGCTGCGAGAGGAGATTCATAGTGAAATGAATAAATTGAATAATGAAGTCATGGTAGGTATCAAAAATTTTGTTTCTATATTTCAAAGAAGTCCTATAATAGATGATGGTTATGAAAAATTTGCTGAAGACTTTGAACCTGTTGGATCTAGTGGAGAAGACATAACTGGTCAGTTGCAAAGATGTAGTGCTCGGTTGAATGCTAGTTACCAGATGGAAGTTTCCAATTTATCAAGTAGATTGAGACCCAAGGATCTGATTGATTGCATTGGTGAGTTAGAAGACTACTTTGAGCTAGAAGACATTAGATATTCACTTAGAGTGAGGTTGGAACAAACTAAGTTGAAGGAACATGCTTCTTTATGGTGGAAATAATTATAGAGAGAGAAAGAAGAGAAGGTGAGATGAAGATCAATCGATGGAGGTTGATGGTGGAAAAACCTAAGAATAAGTTCATTCCTACTGATATTGAAATTGATTTGTTTAAGAAGTTCAAGAACCTAAAGCAAAAGGAGATAACTATGGAAGACTATACCGAGGAGTTCTATAAGTTGACTATTCAGTCTGGACATAGAGAACTTTCTAAGGAGAAGGTGGCGAGGTATGTTGATGGACTAAGATTCAATATCCAGGATGATATTGGTATGTTGAAGATTGAATCAGTAGAGGATGCTTACCAGTATGCCTTGAAGGAAGAAGATAATCTGAAGAGGATAGATTATGGTAACACTCAAGGGAAGGAGAAATTAGAGAAGTTGGTAAAGGATAAACTGAGAGTTGAGGATGAACTGAAACATGTTGAACCGAGGAGAGGGATAGGTAGAGTTAAATTTAGAGGTACTTGTCTTAAGTGTGGATAGAATGGGCATAAATTTTTTTAGTGTAAGAAGATTTTGGTGACTCAAGGGGATCCTATTGTTGAGAACATGGCCGAACCTAAGGATAGTGATAATTTGATGATTAGAAGAAAATTGTTGTGCAAGAAGCAAGTTGATCCTTTTCAGAGGAGAAGTTTGTTCAGGACTGTGTGTAATTCTGGTGGTAGATATTGTAAGGTAATTGTTAATGGAGGAAGTACTGATAAGTTAGTTTATGAGAAGATGGTTCAAAATATTAGTTTGAGGAGGTTGAAACATCCTTGTCCTTATAGGATAAGTTGGTTGCAAGAAGATCATGCAATGGAGGTGAAGGAACAGTGCATGGTGAGTTTTCACATTGGTTCTTATAGAGATGAAGTATTATGTGACATTGTGGATATGAGTTCTTGTCATGTTTTACTTGGAAGACCTTGGTAGTATGGTAGAGAGGTTATTCATGACTGTAGAAGAAATTTTATTACTATTCTGAATGATGGGCAAAGATTTAATTTGACTCCTTTGAGGGATGAAGACAAAAAAGTGAGGAGATTGAGCATTGGAAGGAGATCTTAGAGGGCTGTAGAGGTTAGTACAGACATGAATTTTCATGGATTTGAAGGAAAATTAGATAATGTTAGTGTTAAGAGGAAGCAGAAGAATAACCGAGGCAAGAGTGTGTCGGTTGAGGACTTGTAGGATATGTATATCAAGAATTGGTCAGGATCTATGTGTTGAATCCCATAATTTGTTTGTTGAGCTGCTAAGAACATATTTTTGCACCTGGGGTGTCTGATACAGGAGCATCCTAGGGTAGTTGGAAATCCTGTATACCAAAAAGATGTTCTAGTTTTGTTAGCAAGATCGGTTGGAGACCTAAGATGCTTGGTCACTTTGGTGGTAGTTCTTAGTTGGAAGATGTGTTCTTCATCAAAGAACTCGGTGACTTGACTTGGTGGTGCTCAGTGGTGTTCTGTGCTTAGTGTTATTCTGCTCAGAGATACATCAATTGGTGGTAGTTGTTTGGTGTGTTCACCTCACTGGTGTCTTGTTCAGTATCATATTCCTCGGTGGTGTCTGTTCAGTGGAGTTTGGCTCAATTGTGCCTCTCACCGAGTGGATTGGTTTCAGTGTACTTGATCACCAAGGGTGTTTTATATTTGTTTGGACTGGATGACTAGTGCATTTAATTTGGAGGTTGCATTCCTCAAGTTTTAGATCGTCTGTTGAAGGTGTGAGGACCTAAATATGATCTAATTCACTCTCCTATGCAAATTTGATGATTTTTGGATGCCGAATGATACATTGGGTTTTGTGTTCTTGAAGCCAAATGTTGTTTATTTGATTTATTTCATTTGTAAAGCTGACTTGTGGTTGTGTTTTATAAATTTAGGGTTGGGTAGAGTTTTTAAGAGGGAATTTTTTGGGAGAGCTAAGTATCATAAGAAAGCTAGAGTTGAGCTTGGGTAGATATGTCTACAGATCCAAGTTTTGTAGAGCTTTGAGTAGGGAGGTATTAGCTGTAGTTTTGGAAACTAAATGTGTTAGTTGATTATAGCTCAGTGCATTGTGGGCTTGGGTAGATCTTTGAGCATATGCAAGTCTTGTTTATGTTTTGTATCTGGCCATAACTAGGAAGGCCTTACAGCCTGACATGTTTGGTGTAATTGCATATTATTGATGAATATGAATTGATATTGGTGTTATATCTCTTGGTTGTGTTTCCAATATGTTGTTTATCTTGTATGCTGCAAGGTTGGATTGTCCATTTTTGGATCCTTCATCCTTGACTCCATCATCTCCCCCTTTGGCATTGAGAGAAAAAAAATAGAATCGTAGATTGTCTAGAAACTCAAAAATCTTCAAAACCAAAACCTCCCCCAAATTAGATACTACATTAATGTTTTTGAATTCCACTTTTCTCCCCCTTTTTCCACAATGGAAAAAGGACAAAAAATTTAGCATAGAAACCTTAAAGAAATACAATAAAATTAACTGTAGAAATTTTCTTACAAATTTCTTATTTTCATGTTCTACCAAAAAATCAAAAGATGAAATGTAGTCTGGCGACTGAATCTGTTGCTCATAATCTTTTTCATCAGTAAGGATGCCAATGACATGCTCCAACTGGACCATAATCATGTCCTTCACTAACTAAAATGTATTTATCAGATCTTCCCTCTGTCTCTGTAACAAAAACTCTACCTAAAGCTCATTAACCCACATCCTCTATTTTCCATCCTTGTCCTTGAAGACATCATGTCTTTCCTAGCTCATTCCATTCTTTCTCAATCACTTCACTTCTTCCTCTAAAATTTTCCACTGCGGAAGGTCACCAAAGACAACACCTATATATATCTTCAATTTCTTTCACACAATCTTTTGTTTCACTGATAAAACTAGCAAGTTTTTACTTCGCATTTGTATATTTTTTCTCAATAGATTTCTTGAACTTTTTGCAATCATCTCCACTCTGCAATAGTCTATCCTCAATATCCTTGACCAAATCAACTGACAACATACCAATCACACTAAAAACAATAATCTTCTTACTGATCAAATGAACGGTCAATAATTATTCAATCTCTGTTATTCTTACTGATGAGCAACCAATCCACATGCTACCCATTCTGTCAAATACCTCATCTTCCAACAATGAATTAACCATATCAGAATCCACAAAGTCAGATTCTGGTGGAGAACTCATATCTACCTATTCTTTTTCTTTCTCATCTCCTATCTTTTCTTTTGACTCTTATTCTTCACCCTTATCCTTCTCTTTTTCACTCTCTAAAATAGTAACAATTTGTTTTCCTTTCTTACTCAACTTTCTCTTTTTCGGTTCTAGAGGGGAACCACCGATAGTAACTTTCAATCTCTTCTAACTTGAGGAAGAACCCTCATCACCATGACTTACTATTACATCACTAGTAACTATTACAATTTAACTAACACTCATCTATAAAGATATGAAATATGCCTTACAAGCATCTGCACAATTCTCTGATGACCCCAAATACTTGAAAATCTACTTACCAAAAGGGATGCCAGTCCTACTCTCTAAATTCTCTTCACTAGGTGGTGATTTCATGAGATAAAATGCTAACAAAATAACCAAAGAACCAAATCTAAATGCATATCCTTCCTCTACATCCATCTTCAAATTCTCAAGAAAAATATCTGACAACAGCTTGCATAGATTAAAATGAACATTTTCTCTAACCACCTTGTGAGAAATTATAATAGTCATAGCTGAAGTGGCACCATCATGATTCTAAAATTTAATTTTATAAGAAATTCCATAGGTGACATAGCTCACCATCTCATCAACAAGGGTATTTATCTAGAATGAATGCTGATCACGACCAATAGTGGTAAAATTATTCACCTCTTCATAGCTAAGTGATTTTCTCCCTAGTACATCTTCAACATTACACAACCCTGTAATATCTTCAATAACTTTCTCTGTCATCCAATAGGGCTTGTTCAATATAAGGTTTGCATCCTAAAATTGAATCAAGAAGAATGTAATGAACTCCTTATCACACCAGGGGAATTCTCCCCATATATCCAAGCCATGATTTCATACTCTCTGTAATTCTTTCGCAGATAAATTACTCTCCTTTTGTTTGATTCTCCCATGATCAAATTCCTCAATTTTAGCCTTCTTCAACATCTTTGATATGACCACACTGGTACCATGAACTACCAACTTGGATTCCATGGTCACAATTCACAAATTATTCTTCAAACTTATACTTTTCTTAATACTTGATATTTTTCTCTTTGCAATAGTGCCAAAATGATTTTTAAAATTTACATTTATAACCTTGATCCTTCAAATTAACTTTTCCTTCTGAAACTTAAATATCACTGACACAACCTAGTTGTACAACATACATCAATCAATAAATCATTAACCACAACTATTATCTATCTAATCATCGTACTAGGGACAAGTTAGTTGAAACTGATATCACCTCAAGGGGAAGTGATTGATATATCATTTTAATACTCCTCTTGATCCAGTGTATTCAACTCAATTGTTGGAAGAGCTAGTACTAGGATCTGGTACCACAAGGATCTCTTCACAAAAAATTCTTTCTTCGTCCATGTCATACTATCCTTATGAGATCCAATTGAAACAAAAACATTATTAACAACCCCAAGATGTTGTTTAGCTGTGGCGTTGTTTAACTATGGCATTGTTTAGTTGTGGTGTTGTTTAGCTGTTTAATCAAGATGTTGTTTAGCTATGGCATTCTTTAAATATGGTGTTGTTTAGTTGTGGCATTGTTTAGCTGTGGCACTTTTTAGTTGTGGCACTATTTAGTTGTGGCACTATTTAGCTGTGGTGTTGGTTAGCTGTGGTGTTGTTTAACTATGACATTGTTTAACCATGACATTGTTTAACTATGGTATTGTTTAAGTATGGTGTTGTTTAACTATGGCATTGTTTAATCACTACTTCACAATTATCAAACAATACATAATTTTCTATTGTTGAAAATTCAAGAGAGCATTGGATGGCCACTAAACAAATGAGAGTCATTCACTTTTTCTAGTTTAACACACACATCTCTTGCCATAAATTTGCATTTATGCTTACATATGTTCAAAAGATGCTACCACCACATAGATATTTCACCACTAGTTGTCTTACTTCAAATTTCACTGATCTACAAATATATATATTAAGAATAGAAAACTTAAACAATAAAATGCAAGATAAAAATTGAAATGCCACATGTTTTTAAAGAAAAAAGTGTTTTCTAAAAGCTCTGCTCTTGGCATATTCATGTGATGTTTTGATGCCACATGTTGCATACTTGAAAACCCTTCTAGCTGCCACTTGCCACCATGCATGATTCACCTACGTGTTCCACCTGCATTCTCTTCCATGTAAACAAATCTACTTTTGCCCTCTCTGTGAGACTACTTTTTGTTCTCCAAAGTTGAGAGAACAATTGTCCCAGTAGTTCTTTTGCTCAAAGTGGGGGTCATAAGTTGGAGGCATTCTTTCTCTTTGAAAACCAGTGTGTCGAGGGAAATGTGAGTTAATTAGTGGAACCAAAGGAATATAAATGGGAATTCAAATCCTATGAGAGTATTATTTCATTTGGAAAGAAGAAGGGGATAGACTCCTCACACCATGTTAATCTGGAGCTACTATGCTTCGTTCAGAGTGAGATATCCCAATTTATTCTAGAAAACCAAACAAAACCTCTTTCAATGGGGTAAAGGGCCACACTAAAATATTTATGCACTCTTTCTTAAATACAACAAATTGATGAATCTCCATCTGGGCATGAAAATAGCAGTGGTTGTTTCTCCTCTTGGCATGATGAAGAAGGTTCTGAAAATGTAATACCACATATTAGTCAGGTGGATGGTGATAGAAATAGCCACAAGTATTTCCTAATTTGGGGCCGACATGGAGCCCACTAGCACAATCTCTGACACATTTCAACTATTAAGCTTTTAAGCCCCAGTAGAATGGAAGCTTTGCAACATCTCAGAAGAAAACACGCATTTCGCATGATTCAACTTATTTTTGAGGAAAAAGGAGATTTTTTGGATAGGTAGATAGTGTTCTGCATGTCTCAAAATTTATTGGGAAACATGATCGTAAGCAAAAACATCTACGATCTAGCTTCTATAGGGTTCAAATAATTCATCTAGGAGATGATGAAGCTCGGTGGCACACCCAATTTGTCTAACTTTTTGGCATCCCTTTGGTTCCTAGACTTGTAGGTTTTGCACCATTAGACGGCCAAGCACGAGTGAACTGCTTGCCAAAATGCCTCAAATAAAATTAAATATTTACCTAACTACTATAATATTATGAACAAGAAATAAGAGCCTCAAAAAAAGTACATTTTGAAACTTGTTGAAAAAAGCAGCGAAGATTACTTTTCGAAAAGTATTAGGTACCTGACAAGAAAACCAATAGAGGAAGAAACTGACACATGAAAAAGGGCACCACCATACCTATAATACCCCACTAGGGAACCCAAGAGAAATTAAACTATAAAAATTAACTAAGTTTACTAATTTTTTTTTTTAAAGTTTACATTCAAGATGATTAATTAAGCGGAAGCAAATACAATGAAACACAAAACATGAACATAGAAGTAAACTCAAAAAGGATACAATTCTCAAGGGTTCTATAATGTAGGAATTACTCATAAATTAATTAAAAATTAAATATAAATATGCCAAAGTACAATATTATTAATTAGTACAACATCTCATAAATAATAATACGATTACATTTGATACCATAAGGTATATCCAAGAAATGACATCCACTACACAAGTCACAGGGTATGTAATTATAATTAAACATGAATTTAAATACATTAATCCCTAAATAGAATAACTGAAATGCATATACATGATATGATAAACAACTTTAAGAAAGATAAGAGCATGCCTCCTAAGATGTCGCAAGGAAGTAAAACTACTACAAGATCACCAACAATGGTACAAGGACATCGTGGTCTCCAATGGTAAAGAGGATCACTACCACCCATCCTCATGGCACCTAAATGGTCCACTCCCACCATCTTGAGGAGATAACAATGAATCACAATCAGTTTACAAACCATTCATAAAGTAGGAAAAAGTAAGGGATCTAGAAATCTGTCTATCACAAGGTACATTTCACACTAAACAGGTAAAGACCTATAAACCCATAGGCAACTGACTCACGTAGGAAATTTAAAATGAATATGGGGAAGTTTCATCACACGAGTCAACTCTAAGGTGACCAAGGCAGACTCGCTGGACCACCGACCCCCTAGTGACTCTATGCAGTATTAGTAACCTCTCATATAGAAAAGGGTACTTGCTGATGACATATAATTGATTGAATGTTTGAAGATGTTAAGTTGATCACTGAAATGCAGAAAGATAATGCAAGCCATTAAATCAATTAATGGATTGTATTGTCATTGATGTTAACTTGATATAATCTGATCGGTTATATTCAAAGTGTCAAAGACTTTAGAGAATCAAAGAGATAAATATTATGCTTTTAGTAATGCATAAAAGACCAGCATTCACTATGTGACTACAAACACTGATGGTTAGTGGAACCTGACAAATAAAGAAACCCGAGAGAAAAGTTACAGTGATGCCCAAGAAAGAAACCTAACAAGCATTATTGACGAGTAGAATCACAAGCATAATTGACAGCTAGAATTATAGTGTTACCCAATGGATAGATAACCCTGACAAACAGACAACCCCGATGGATAGACAACCTCAATAGAGAAGCCTGAGGAGAACTGAAGTGTTGACCATGTTGGAAACACTGAGAGGGGGGTGAATCAATGTTTAGCTATTTATTCAATTTCAGTAACTTTAAACATAAAACAATTATATATCACTTGAAGCTTAACACAAGATCACATAACACATAATATGTTTATGGGGAAACCTTGATTAGAGGAAAACCCTAGTGGGAATTAGTACCCACAAATATTGTACTAGTATAATGAACCTGTTAAAGTTCCTTTGCCCTGTTAGGAGCAGTCTTTACAATGCAAGGACAATGACCTGGTTAAAGGCATGACCCTGTTAGGAGTCTTTTACAAACAACCCTGTTAGGGGTGAGGACTCACTATCCAAGAGCTCACTGCTCAATGAGAAAGAAGGCTACAACCTCATGAGAATAGATATGCACTATATCCAAAAGTGAACTGTTGTATGTGACACAGATATCTGATCAGTTCTAGTTATGTGCTTATGCTCTTATCTTCTTTAAGGGTTCTATCTCATACTGATATCTTCATACTTCTCTACTATATATCTTCTCTGACTATATCTTTGACACTTTAAATATATCTTTACATTGCATATATATGTTTATGCCTGAATAGACGTGACTATAAACAAGACCTTAGTCGGCCCAAAAACAACATACACAATGCTTCCAAACATATTGGCTTAAGAATTTTTACAATAATGTTTAATACATTATTACAAACTTATTACAATAGGCACTTAGCCTTTACATAACAAAAGATTACACACTAATAAAAAACATGAAGTCGGCTTCATACTCTGTATTCTGAATTGCTAGTGTACTTGTTCTTTCTGCAACTTGTCTATACTGCCATTCTGTACCATGCGTGTATAGGGTAAGCATAAAAAAATACCATAGAGCTTAAGTCTAAATGTACATATCCTGATGTGGTCGTACGCACGTGCGTTGATGCTCTGATCGACTGCAAGTCACTGTTATGTCCTGTCCTCTACACTTAGTCAATTTTTAGTTCATAGTTTACTGTCAAAACTTCATATGACTTTGTTGTCATAATGACAACACAAAATAATCCATAAAATCCATGGGAGTCAACTTGCCAATAGACCAAAGATATCAAAGAGTTAAAACACTGAAATTAATTGAAGTTCAGAAACAACAAAATACTTAGCTAGCAGAGCTAAAGATAGACTTAACTGGTTGTTAACATTGTTTTCATCGACAAGTTAAAGCCAAAGATAAGTAAAATATTTAAATTTGTTTTATCATGTTGTCAAGGAGAAATCTACAGGGTAATACTAAAGTAAAGCTTTAAAGAAAGATTGGCTAAGATTAAGGATCACGCCAAGAAAAAGAAAATCAAGAAGTTGTTATGCCCTGCGTACCCGCCCCTACATTTTGTAGGGAAAATGTTGGGTCCCCCTTTTTTCTTTTTGTCTTGCCTTGTTTTTCTTTGTTTTTTCTTTATTTTCCCTCTGGGATTTTCTTTTGTGAGGGTGTCTTTCTTTTGTTGGTGTCTTCTTGTGTCTTTGGGACCCGGTCCCAGAGTTTGTTTGTCTCTTCCAGAGCTGGATTCCAAACTCCATAATTCTCTGCCATCATATCTTCTTTCACAAGAAGGTATGGTCGCATGGAATCCCAAGGCCTGGAGTCTAGAGGTTAGCAAGTTCTAGGGTTTTTGGAAGGAATGCAATGTATTTTTACCCTATGGGTGTAAATAGAAGTTACCTGTCATTTTCACATTTACCGCGATCAAACACTTAGAGCATTCAGAGAAATTAAGGTGAATCAAGGCGATTAAACAAGCTTTTGCTCCCGGTGTTTAGTGGAAGTTTACTAGTGGTTTACAGTGTGTGCTCATGGTGGTTTTGAAGGTTAGCTTGTTTCAGAATTTTTAAGTGTTTATCCTTCCCTCATTTCTTGCATTCCAGGTAAGCCTTCAGATTTTGTTCTCTAGTTTCTATTTTTTCGGTTCTTGTTTGCTTTTTGGGTTTTGTTTCCTTTTTTGTTTCTTGTTTGTTTTGGGTTCCGTTTGCAATTTTCATCCCTGGTCTTATTTTTGGTCACCTCCCATTGGTGGGTTGGCACTAGTAGAGGGTTGTCCGCCCTCTACGTAGTTGTAATTTAAGGCTAGTTACCTGTGCATGTTGTGGTTCTTTTGTATATTATGTAAATATCTGTAAGTCATGTGTATATGTTTGGGCCCTTAGCCCTTTATATTTTAGTGTATTTTTTTGGTGTATATCCTTTTGGTATCTTGTTGATCTCACCATGCCCTTTTCCATATTTTCCTAAATTTGTGAGCTCGCCCACACGGTAGAATACCACCTGGTTCAGACTCGGCTCCTTGTTGGTTTGAACCATGGTGGGTTTCTCTCTCCTCCGTCGTGATAGTCTTAATGGTGAATTAAATTCCCATGTGTGCATTCAAGTCCAACCAAGTGGCTTTCACTTTGCATGTGTTTAGATAGTTGTTAGCACTATTTCCATAACTCCCATTTATTACATAACCACGTGACATCCATGTCAGCCTAGTACAGCTCATCTTCTAGCCATGTCACCCAGCGGTTGGTTTTCTAGACTTTGGGTCATATGTCCTCATTTGGCCCCTATCCCACTTTCATCCTACATGTCGGAGTCCTTGAGCGCCCAGATAGTGGTCAAATTCCTAAGTCTCCATTATATGCATATCTTTTCTAGATTTTGACATGAACTAACTCTTCAGGGGAAGACGTGATACGATAGTAAGATCTCTAGATCCTGGAGTAATGTTTTGTCTTGTATAAATTTTGATGGTCATCTTGCTTTGTAGGTTGCCAGCATCAAACTCATTAATCATGTCAGAGGCATCCACATCTATTGGAAAGTTGACTCCTAGAGGATACATGACTTATTTTTTGTTGTCATCATGGCAACAAAGTCATACTAAGTTTCTGTCTAAGATAACTTAAGAAGATAAAATGACTAAGTATGGAAACAGGGCAGACAAATATATACAGCGATCAGCACATCAGCGCACATGCGAGAGATCAAATCAAAGTATGTGTATTTAGATGTATATTCTATGTGATGTCTAAATACTAAGTCCAGATATGCATGGTACGACATGATAGTACAGAGAAGTTACAGACAGATCAGTACACCAGCAGTCCAGAAGACAGAGCATGGAAGCCGACTAGTGTTTTGATCAGTGTGAATTATTTTGTTATGTAATGGCCAAGCGCCTTTGATTATATGTTTTTAATGATGTAATTAGTATTGTTGTAAACACGCTTAAGCCAACTTGCTGACCATAATCTTATTTTGGGTTGTGTCTATTCGGGTATGAACATATAAGTATGTAATGTAAAGTTATGTTACAAGTGTCGAATAATGTGGAAGAGAAAGATATAGAAGAGTAGTATGATGAAGTCAGTATGAGATAAGGCTCTTTAAAAGAGTAAGAGCATTCGCACATACA
This sequence comes from Thuja plicata, assembly GCA_018584345.1. Taxonomy (NCBI): domain Eukaryota; kingdom Viridiplantae; phylum Streptophyta; class Pinopsida; order Cupressales; family Cupressaceae; genus Thuja; species Thuja plicata. The sequence continues at coordinate 259,390 of MU224213.1, forward strand.
TGAAACTGATCAGACAACAGTATCATCATAGCAGTTCATTTTTGATATAGTGTATATCAACTATCAGAAGGTTGTAGCCTTCATCTTATTGGGTAGTGAGCCTAGGAAGTGAGCCATATACCTTTAACAGGGTTTTGTAAAAGACTCCTAATAGGGTCAGACCTTTAACCAGGCCATTGTACTTACATTGTAAAGTCTACTTCTAATAGGGCAAAGGAACTTTAACAGGTTCACTATACTAGTACAATATTTGTGGGTACTAATTCCCACCGGGGTTTTCCTCTGATCAAGGTTTCCCTGTAATCATATCATGTGTTATGATTTCTTATGTTAAGCTTCATTGAATGTATGTTTGATTTATGTTTAAGTTGCTGAAAAGTAATAAATAGACAAACACTGATTCACCCCCCCCCCTCTCAATGTTTCTAACAATTGGTATCAGAGCTTTGGTCCTCTGAAAGAAAGTTTAACCACTTGAGGAGATCATGGAATTAGCAGAAGCAAAGCATTTGAAAATAATCTTGAAGCAGCTCTTGAAGATCTTGACAGATCTGAAAAAGAAAATGAAGAACTTAGACTAAAAGTTGATGGCTCACAAATTCTTATCAATAAATTGAGAAAAGATTTGAAAGATTGTTCTACAAGTGATTTAGGGAAAATAGCTAAAAATCTTAATGAAGAGAATATGTCTCTGAAAGATAAAATTGAAAATCTGGATGAACAGCTAACAAACAGTCAAATTTCTATTGAAGAAAAGATCAAAGAAAGCAAACAAATAGAAGATGAACTCTTGAAAGAAAACATGAAAGTCTTGAAATTAGAGAACATAAAGAAAAAGATGCAATCTAAATTAATAGAAGAAAAGGATAAGATTGATAAACTCGACACAAGTTTTGATTCACTTCAATCTCAGCTTAATGCACAAAAGAAAAAGGGCGACACTACTGGTCTTGGATACAGTGTAGCACAAATTGAAGAGAATTCATTAGAAGAAAGAAAGAAAACACATGAAGCATCTTTAGAAGCAAAGAAAGTTGAAGATACTACTGAGGTTAAAACAGAACCATCTAAAGGGGAAATCAAGAAAGTTAATAGAACTTGTTATGCATATAACAAACACGGTCATTTGGAAAGAGATTGCAAAGAGGTAAGACCTTTCAATGGTTATTGTTACTCCTGTAATAAGTTTGGTCACAGGGCTATACATTGCTGAACAAATCAAAGAAATCAGTCACAACAGAATCAAAGAAGAATGAATCAAAACAATCAGAGAAATCAACCTCAAAGAAATTTGAAGAACACTACATGTCAGATATGTAACTACAGTGGACACACAACAAAGCAGTGCAACATGATGAATAAGAACATCAGACCTGCTATCATTTGTCACACATGTGGAAAGGCTAGACACATCTGAAGGTTTTGTAGATCCAAAATTCAAAAGCAAGAGGATCCTAAGAAATCACTATTTGAAGAAGAAGGAGAAGTCAAGTTTGTTCAAGCAAAAGAATATTCAAGCAAAATTTGGGTTAAAGTAAAGAAGGAAAATGATGTTGACAAAGTAGTTGATGCATCCACAGTGGACACACCCTCTAATTCTTCTTGAATAGACCTTCTTGGTCCTAGGGGGAGCAATTCTAGCTTGAAACCCCTGCACGACTGGTATACTCACCTCCGAGTATGCACCTATGGATTCATGGTTATGTGCACATGATATTGTAGTATGCATGAACGCATTGTCTCAAATGCATCATGATCAAAGTTGAAAATTCTTTGAGTAATTTGTGTATGGTTGCAAACATTAAATGCAGTAGCTTTTATAAAAGAATGTAAATGTTTGATCTTCTTCACACTTGCATTCGAGATCATAGAATTTGGAGAGCACTGGAGCGCTAAGAATCAAAGTATGAAAGCATAACAAATTTGGTAGTTAAGAAAATGGATAAGAAGTTGAAATGGAACCCTAGCAGTCGCGCCATTTCAAATTTTTATGAAACCCTATTTAAGCAATCATCAAGTAAGTATGGTGACTCCAATTGTTTTTGACATTGCTGAGAGGAAGAGATTTGTGTTTAAAAAGAATCCATTCAAATATATATTGGATGATGTGGAAGGAGCTTTCTCCAAAACCATGTTAGGTGTTGTTCACGTGGAAGATATCCGTGCATACATTTACTATAAGAAGGAAATAGTAGGTGATATCACCATAGACACTCATATGGGATCTATGATGAAACCAGACTACACATTCAAGGATGAGTTTGTACACTTGATTGATAACCCTATCTTTGAATACTCTAATGCGCACGAGTTTGATGAGCCAGAATGGGTAAAGATTTTACTAAGAAGAATACACGATGACCTTTACTGGATTGGTGAGGTTCCTAGTCTCATCACTATAGACCTACTCCATGAATTAACTAGACTTCCTAAGACTGGACCAGTTCTTCCTACTGGAAAGGATGTCAAGAAGCAAGTTGAACAAGTTTTCTTATCTAGAAGTGACAAGCGAGGGATGACAGTTGACCCTATCAAGGAAGATGATATAAAGCTTCTAACTATGATACTTGGGTATAAGTTTTAGAAAGAAAGCAGGTTAAATAGTGTCTCTACAGCAAGAGTCCTAGCAGTTATCAGAATGGTGAAGGATAACACTCAGTACAATCTATGTGAGATATTGTGCACTCAATTAATTGAAAACATTCGAATCATCAAGCATGACAGGAGCAAGACATTTAGGTTTGGATCTTTGATCATCTACCTGTACTTCCATATTGTTGGAAAGGTTGCAAACCTTTATCTAGATAGGAGCAAACCCACAATGTCTTAGATTTTACTTAAAGCCACTTTAGAGAGCAGTATGAGGGATGCCATGGATATGGATATCAAGACATTTAGGATCAAGATGCAGAAAAGGTTTAGATTATCTAAGAAGATAGTTGATAAATATAAGGATACCATATGTTTCATGGTAGAAATAGATTGCACTTGTATGGAGGTAGTTGAACCTAGAACCAAATGGATTCATCCTCTTGGTTATGAAGTGGAGGAACATGTGTTAGAAGGATATGCACAAGTTAAATTGTCTATGCCCAAAGATCCTAATGAGCTAAGGTGGGGCACTTATAGAGAGAAGACTAATGCAGTTGATTCTATATTATATAGTGCTGATAACAAAAGAAAAGCATCTAAGATTACATCCAGCATTCTAAAAGTTCATGGAGTCACTCAAGAAGATCTTAACAAAGCCACAGAAGCCAAGTTAGCCAAAGAACTTGAGAAGACTGAAGAGATCCAAAAGAAGAATAAAGTAGAGAGCACCTTTGTGCCATCTACCACCATTGACCTAGACTCATCTCCACCTTCTATACCAAGCAAGGAGTCTAGAGGAAGGAAGAAAGAACCCACAAATCACCCATCCTCAAGGAACACTCAGAGAAAAGCAAGGAATACTCAAGCTCCTACTGATGTAGGTTTCAGATCTAGTCTAAATGTCTTAAAGAACATGATTTTGAATGAAGGCAGAATAGATACAATTGCTAAAGTGTATGACAAGTATCAAGAGATTGATAAAATTGAGATACACTCTATGATCATATCTCATATGATTAAGTTTAAGAAGTCAGTTCTTGAACTCAAAATAGTGATACCAGATAAGTTATGGAACATACTGGAGATCATGAAGAGACATGAAATTGAGGAAGACATGAGGATAAGAGAAGAAACATTGGATAATGTTCTCCCTGTATGCTCGCATGATGAGAAGGCAATACTATTAGATCTGGTGAAGCCTCATCTCAAAACCAAGACAAGGCCTCTTTAGATTATGAACAAAGAGTATGAGCAGATAGGAAAAGAAACTAAAAAGGCATTTGCACAAGTATTTATGGATAGACACATGTATCAATCAACAGAGCCTACTACAAAGGTAACTCCAGCTCCTCCCAAATAGGTTACATAACCAGTGATTCAGATAGCACCTATAACAGGCCACAGGTTTCAGTTCCCTCAATGACAATAACTTTTGATACAAAAAAATACTCAGAAGATACTATTGTGGTTGATAATATCAAGATATCCATGACAACATCTGACAAAGACATGGACAAATTTGATAAAGCATTTGTAAGCACTGAAGAGATGTGCACTGATGATACATCTGTATAACAAGATGAAGTTCCCTCCAATAATCCAATTGACTTGAATGAAGAAAAAGGTACTCAAGATAATGAGACACCAATCAAAGAGATACTAGTAAAGAGTGAATGCATGGATACCAGTCAGAATACTATATTCTCACCATCCAATCAACCATCTACTTCATTGTTGTCAAGGTTAACTCCTAATTCAACAAGTCTAGATGCATGGGGAGAAGAGGACTTAATCAAGATCAGCGTTCTTGCTATGGAAAAAGAAAAAGAGAAAAAAGTGATGAGGAACCCTCACTTTTTGGAATCAGTGAACATGTTGAATGACTTAGTGCCTGCAGACAAGAAAGTAGCCAAAGTTCAATCAGTTGAAGATGTGGACATCATTCTAACAAACTTCAAAGCTCACTTTACATATCTAGTATACTCTGCTACTAGAATTGCAGAAGATGAATATAAAAAGGAGAGATTGAATGAATTGGTAAAGAATTTTACCTTAGACCTAAAATATTTAAAGATTGGGCAATCCACATTGAAAGAATTGGCATCCAAGGGTAAGAAAGTCATAGAAAACTACATGGACAGAGTAAAGTTCACCTCTGAACATATCAAGAAGATAGAAGAGGCACAGATCATGGTGGACACTATCAGAAAATCAATTGAGACATCTACCCAGGACATGAACACATGTAACAATGTCTATCAAGGTCAGCTGGAAAAGATTGAAAAGGCTAAGTTGGAGATTAGCAAGATAAGAGTCAGACAAACTCAGTTGAGAAATGCACTTGCGCACTCTCTAGCAGTTCTGAATGAGAAAATCAAATAGATTGATGCCACCATTGTGACATATGATCAAGGTCCTTGCATGGATTTGATAAAGATGGAGAAACTGACATATTCCTTATGCACACATCTTCAGACAGTTGATGCAATGAAAGTATTCTGGAAGAAAGAGATCCAATCTCTTCAGATTGTGTACCCTGATGTTTACATGGAGTAAGTATGTAGAAGACTTATAGTTTTGTACACCTTTGTCATTAATGTCAAAGGGGGAGTAATAGAGAATGTGTACATATGGAGCAGCATATATATATATATATATAAAGAGATACAATGATATACAATTTTTTGTGATTAAGTCATTTTGAGAAACTTGGCCACATTCCTTTCTTGCCATAAATGACAAAGGGGGAGATTTTTGGCAAGTTGACTCCTAGAGGATACATGACTTATTTTGTGTTGTCATCATGGCAACAAAGTCATACTAAGTTTCTGTCTAAGATAACTTAAGAAGATAAAATGACTAAGTATGGAAATAGGGCAGACAAAGATATACAATGATCAACACATCAGCGCACGTGCAAGAGATAGAATCAAAGTATACGCATTCAGATATATATTCTATGTGATATCCAAATACTAAGTCCAGACACACATGCTATGGTATGATAGTACTAAGAAGTTACAGACAGATCAGTACACCAGCAGTCCAGAAGACAAAGCATGGAAGCCGACTTGTGTTTTGATCAACGTGAATTATTTTGTTATGTAATGGCCAAGCGCCTTTGATTATATGTTTGTAATGATGTAATTAGTATTTTTTTAAAAATTCTTAATCCGACTTGCTTGGAAGTGTTGTGTACTATGTTTTAGGGCTGACCATAATCTTATTTTGGGTCGTGTCTATTCGGGTATGAACATATAAGTATGTAATGTAAAGTTATGTTACAAGTGTCAAATAATGTGGAAGAGAAAGATATAGAAGAGTAGTATGATGAAGTCAGTATGAGATAAGGCTCTTTAAAAGAGTAAGAGCATTTGTGCATACATGGAATTGATCAAACAATAGTGTCATCATAGTAGTTCATTTTTGATATAGTGTATATCAACTATCAGAAGTTTGTAGCCTTCATCTTATTGGGCAGTGAGCCATATACCTTTAATAGGGTTTTGTAAAAGACTCCTAATAGGGTCAGACCTTTAACCAGGTCATTGTACTTGCATTGTAAAGTTTGCTTCTAACAGGGCAAAGGAACTTTAACAAGTTCACTATACTAGTACAATATTTGTGGGTACTAATTACCACTGGGGTTTTCCTCTAATCAAGGTTTCCCCGTAATCATATCATTTGTTATGAGTTCTTATGTTAAGCTTCATTGAATGTATGTTTGATTTATGTTTAAGTTTCTAAAAATTAATAAATAGACAAACACTGATTCACCCCCCCCCACTTAGTGTTTCTAATAGTATCTTCTCCATCTGGGAGTCCAGATCTCCCCACCATGACAGTCACTAGGGCAGCCATTAGGACTAAAATTGAGAGGACCCTAGAAAATCTCCCACTAACCATGAAGTACTAGAAGGAAAACACTATCATAGAATCAAAGATTGATTCCAAGGTTTAGTTGATTATCGACACCAGCATCAGAATGTGGGCAGAAATGCAGGCCCTAGTAAAAATGATGTATATCCAACAAACGGTCTGAGACCCATTGGCCATTAATATTGGAAATTCTAGGATTCTCAAAGCTAATTGCTTCCCCTACTCTGTGCAAGTCCCAAAACTTATTCTTACTTTGGCCGCACACTACAATTCATCTGTCTGAGTCGTCATGCTTGCTGCCTCGATCCTGACCAGATATCCAACCCCCATGGTGTCTTTGGATGCCACAACTTTTCAGGCAGGTCAAGGGATTCCCTAGTTTGTTGAAGTAGCCATCCTCACCTGATCCATGGCCTTGGGAGAATTTATAGAGCTGGAACACATGGCCTAGTAGTATCTGAACAACAATTGGCTTAAGGTGCCAAAGAAAGAATCCAAAAGGATGAAGCTAGAGATCCCCTAAACAGAATTCAAGGAAAGTATATAGATGGGGATCATAGAATTATGTAGGATCTTTGTATAGCCCCATGCCCAGGAATTATCATCATGGATGTACTACTTCTTGCTAGGAATCTCCTTCGGTGAACAATATTTTGATTGGGCCACCATCATCTCAAACCATGTAGACTCCTAGTTCCTCCAGGTCACCCGGACCTCTAAATTTTACATGACATCCTATGTTCTCTGGACACTGGCACAACAATGTCCCATCACAAATGGGATACTCATAACATGTGTACTCAGGGTCGGCCCAGGCCAGAATGCTCCCTGGGATTATTTCCCACAATTCCAATGGGAGGCTAGTTTCCTCAGCTTCTATCGAGTAATTGATGCTTTCATTTACTAAAATCTCCTCACACCTACTCAAGATACCGAGTACCACCTCTCTAAGGAGGAAATGGATTTGGTCAAAAGTTATGGCCACTATTACATTCAATTTCAACAACATACCTATATTCGGGTGACCAGCTTGTCTGAGAAACCCTATTTGTTACCCAAGCATTATGGGAACAAAATAATTCTTTTAGAATAATGCCGATAGATCTTGGAGTTGCACTACCTCTTCATTGTGAAGAAGGTGTTATGCCCTGCATCCCTATCCCTACATTTTGTCTGCAAAATGTTGGATCCCCTCCTTTTTTTTTTCTTTCTCCTTTTGTTTCTTTCTGCAGGGTTTTCTTCCCCGTTGTCGCATTTTATTTGGTTGATTTCTTGTCTCTGGGACCCTGGTCCCGGAGGTTGTTCTTTGTCAGGAACCAGACTCTGGACTCTGGGATTCTTCACCATGATGTCCAAGAGGTGATCGTCGCAGGGAATCCCTGGGCCCGGGGTCCGGAGGTTTGCTTGTCTAGGGATTTTCGAAAGGGGGTGGATCAACTTTTTACCACAGGTATAAATAGAAGTTGTCTGTCACTTTCACATTTACTATGATTAAAACACTCAGAGTGATTTTAGAGCGATTACAGAGTGATTTTCAGAGAATTAACGACAATCAGTGCTAAACACTTCCATCCTTTTTAGGCAATTGTGAGTGTTTCATGGTGGCGGGTTGTAATCATTTGGCAACTGTAGCTGTTGCGGAGCTTCCATGGTGACCTCTTTCCTTCTCCTTTCAGCATTCTCTGGTTGGTGTCCCTTTTCCCATCATTTTATTTTTTGTTTTCCTAGTGTGTTCCCTCTCTGTTTCTTTTTGTGTTGTCCTTCAGTTCTGTTTGTTTTCTTTTTCTGGTTTCGTCGCCTGTTGGTGGGTCGACTCTGCCAAAGGGTTGTTCACCCTCTGTGTAGATGTGGTTGGCTTGTAGATAATGTAGAAAGCTATATATACTTTGTGCCTTGCCTAGTTTCCCGCGGATGTTGTTCCACGGTGTATATATGTGTATATTTGTTGTATATCCTCCCGTTCCCCACATATATATCCCTTGACTCTTCATATATTTTATGTATATCCTTTTGAACAGCTTAGCAAGGTGGTTGAGTTTCCTGTGTCATTGGTTTTCCACCCATAAGTTCATTTTAGGGTAGAAAACCACCTGTTTGAAACTCAGCCCTCGGCTAGTTTCAAATAGGCAATTTTCTCTCTCCTCCATAAAACCAGCCAAGCCCTCATTTATGTCCCATGCACACAATTAATTCCATCCAAGTGGCCTTCACTTTTCGTGTGTTCAGACAGTTGGCTCCGCCGCCATCACCATAAATCCTATTTAATACCTATGCACGTGGCACCCACGTGGGCTTGATGGTTGGCCTTTTTACACATCCTCACCAATGGTTACTTCTCTGGGCTTTGGGTCCCCTACCATCATCCATCCTGTGTCTTTGCCAAGTGTAATAAAATTCCTGGACCCAGATGTTCAGACAAATCTTAAGTTCATGTAATGCGTGTGCTTTTCGAGTTTTCTTTGAATGAAACTAACTTTTCAGGAAAAGCAGGCATCACGGTGATAAGATCTCCAGACCCCAGAGTATTTATTTGTTAATATGTTATGACGGTCACTTTGTCTTGCAGGTTTCTAGAGTACGCTTCCAAATATGTTTGAAGCATCTGCATCCTCTCCACCCGGAAGTCCAGAGCTACCTTCTGCGATGGCTACCAGGGCGGCGGTTAAATCTAAAATGGAAGGGCCCTGGAGAAATTTCCCCTAACTATGAAGTTTGTATGAGACAATGTTATCATGGGCTCAAAGATCAAGTCCAAAGTTAAACTTGTTACCGACACTAGCGTCGGGACATGGCCAGAAATGCAGGCCTTAGTAAAAATGATGTACATCTAGTGATAGGCTAGAGATTAGATGGCCATCAATATTGGGGACTCTGAGATCCTTAAAGCGGCTTGTTTCCTGTGCTCTGTATAATCTCTGGAGCTTATCCTAATGCTCGCCGCAAATTACAACTCTTCTATTCAGGTTGTTATGCTCGCAGCCGTAGAACCAATCGGGTACGCTACTCCTTTGGTATCCCTCGACCCTGACACATTTCAGGTGGGTCTGGGGATCCCTCAATTCACCAAGGCTTCTATGGTTACAAGGTCAGATGCCTTGGACCAATTCACACAGTTGGAGGATGCCGCCCGGATATACATGAACGCTCATTGGCTCAAGGTTCCAAAGAGGGACCCTAAGAGGATGAAGATAGAAATTCCCAGGTCCGAGTTCAAAGAGAGCATTCAGATGGGCATTATAGTATTGGCCCAAGTCTTTGGGCAGCCCTCTATCCAAGAATTCACCAAATGGATGTATTACTTCCTCCTCGGCATCTCCACCAAGGGAGGATACTTCGACTAGGCAACTATAATTTCAAACCACGTCGACTCCCAGTTCCTCCAATTGACCAGGAAAAAGAAATTTTACATGACTTCCTATATTTTCTAGGCCCTAGTGTAGCAGAGGCTCCATGCCCATGGGCTACTTATAGACAGTGTGCTCAGGATTGGCCTGGGACAAAAGGTACCATGGGACCATTTCCTGCAGGTTCAATGGGAGGCCAACTTCCCAAGCTTTTGCCGAGTAAATGATGCGTTCATTTACTATCAACTGCTCACACCCACCCAAGACACAGGATACCACCTATCCATAGAGGTGATGAATTTGGTCCAGAGTTATGGACATTACTACATCCAATTCCAATAGCACACCTATATTAGGGTCACCAGCTTCTCCAAGAAACCCTACCTGTTGCCCAAACACTGTGGGGACAAGATTGTGCTCTTGGAATACTGCAGGCAGATAATGGAATTGCATGCACTCTTTGCCTTGAAGAAGATACCCAATATTCTATTACCAATCATCTGTGGTAACTATTCATGTAGCCTGGCCACCGCAAAAGAGGCAGATAACAAGCTAAAAAGCTACAACTTGGAAGAATTCTACTTGACGCGAAATTTTTTTGATCTGCACGGCAAGATTGCAGTGGCACTTCCTCAGACTTCAGAGCCTCATCGCTACCACATGGAGGATTTCTAGGAAGATTTCCAAGACAATGTGGAAGTGCAGAGCTGGCACTACGTCAGGATGATGGTAGGCATGATGGAAAGGTTGAAGCTCTGGAGGTTCTTGAAGGACTTCTTAGATGTCAGCCCCACTATTGATCCCCAGTACAAGGCAAAGGGGATCGATATAATGACCCTCCCAATGGTAAATTTGGATGCCTAGGAAGGGCCTACAATTGAGGACTTCACTCGAGAGGTGGTTGAGCGAAGTCATGCATACTTCAAGAAGGTGTGCCTCGAAAGTACTCGCTGAGCAGCCCAGCCAGCACTAAAATTAACTCTAGGGGCTGGGACTTCTTCGCAGAGAGTGGATAAAGGAAAAGGAATAGACATGACCCCTCTTGTGCAAGAAGTCCCCATAAAGGAACAAATAAAGTAGTTAGTGATAGCCTCACAACAGATGAGGGTGAAATTAATCACATGGCTAGCCACTCTAGTACTCATGGCCGGGCCAATTCGTCCCCCTTCCTCCCCGTTGTTGGCAACTTTAATGGTGAAGGAAATGAGGGTGAATCCAATAGAAGCAGTAGCAATAAGGGATGCGGGCCCACCCTTGGTTACCCAAAGAAAGAAGAGGCTTAACCAAAAGCCTAAGGCAGAGCCGGGGTTGGGTATGTCCCAAACCCCATAAGTAGAGATCCTCTCTTCCAGTTCCCTGGAGCTGAAAAAGGAAACAGAGCCTGCCAAAGTCCTGGCCAGTCCCCCCTCGTAGGAGGAATTTGATGATGTCTTTGTAATCGACGAGTTTGAAAGCCTACAGGGGACACTAGACAAATGGAGATAGAAGTCCTAGCTGTGGAACAAGAGCCTGCACAGGAGCAGGAGGAATAGACAGAGGAAAAGGAGCCGAAGTCAGAGATTGCCTTTGAGGCTCTAGAAATGTAGAATCTAGGGGTGGACCAACAAAGGCAGGATGAACAATTAGCATCTGCTGGGGGAACCAGACCTTTGGGAATAACCGTAACCCCAGCCGCCACATTCCAAGTGCCACTCCTAGGAGCGACCTTTGGGCAAGTAATTACAGTGGCCCAAACTTTAAATCTCGGCCCAGTACCTCCACTATTGCCAAAGGATGTGCCGACAGAGGAAGAGGCCCCGGTGATAGATGTCGAGCAACAAGGAGAGAAAAACAAAGAGCAAATCCTCGAAGAAGCCAACAAAATTCTAGACAAAGCAATAGATATAGAGGATAGGTTTGAGGAGATGGATGTTGCTGAGAAAGATATTACTAATAAAGAAGAAGACACAGGGAAAGGGGCAGATGAGGCCCCCACCACTAAGGAGGAGCAGCCACAGGACACCTGGGAAGAACTAAGAGAATAGAATTTGGTAGATAAGCCACCCCTACCACCTTAGTGGTTAGTAGAGAGAAGGAAAAGAAAAGCTTCATCTACTCCCAAAACTCCTCTCTCCCTGGCTGAAATGATGGCTCAGGTCCAGGCCCCACCGAAGGCCAAGAAAGCCCAGACGGTTCATACTCTTCGAAGTGGGCTGGGTGGAGAAATAGTTGCCATTGTGGCAACAACTCCCCCAGGTGCAGATGAAGCAACCGCAGAGCCTGAAGATTACAACATCATAGAGGTATTACTAGGGAAAAGGGGAAAACAAGGCGAGGTGGACTTGCTAAAGGAGGCAGCTAGGGCAGTGGAGGGCCGTTATGAAAAAGAGGCCCAAATGCTCAAGATAGAAAAGGAAAAAAACACAAACCTTATGGGGTTTCTTATTGAGCTTGCTCAACCTATCAACACCGCTCCTCTGGAGGCTTCCACCTCTGAAGATCTACCGCAGAGCGACATAGACTCCCTACAAGCGATGAAGAAGAAGGCCCAGGCAGTCGACAAGTGGGTCACCCTACAAATAGGAAACACCCAGTGCTTCCTGGTATCCACCCTCCCAAACTTATATATGGCCTGACATGTTCTACACCAGGAAGAGACTCTTATTGACCTGTGGGAGGGTGATATGGAAAATTATCAAGCATGGAAGGTAGAGCTTGATGAACTCCTTGGCCTGAGAAAGGAAATAGTTTCTGAATCTAGAATTCTGGGGGATGAATCATTTGATTTCATGAGGAGCCAACACTCCAGACTTGACCTCACATTGAAGGTAACCAAGAAACTAGTAGGGACTCTGCATGAGAAAGTTAATGCAGTAAAATATTCTTTCAATTTATACAAGTCTTTTGTAACAAAGACTTCTGGGGCTGACCCCCTCAGTACAGATACATGCACACCAGAGGATTCAGTTTTGGGGAGTTTTGATGAAATGATGAAGTCCTATTATCAGTCCCCGAAGAGAATAGATGGTGCCCAAATGACAAGATTAACTCGTATGGTACTTTGTGGCCATGACACAGCAAAAATGGTTGATGAGTTTAAGGAAAATGTTCCAGACCTGGGGGAACAAATTGAAGTGGTCAAGTACTGAAGGGCCGGCCTAAAAGATGTAGATGAAGATGGCATTTCCCTCCTCCTCCAGGCTTTCAATGATAACAAACAACCATAGGTTTTCTTTGGAGGCCGGAGAAGACCCAAACATTTGGTATTCTTTATTCTTTTGGGAACGTAGGTTCCCGGATCTCGGAGTCCCGGATCCCAAATTTTGTATTATTTCAAATGATCCGTGTCTCGGTCCCCAAGGCTAACCGGTCACTTTCAGGAGCGGTTAATAAAGGCTGTATGAAGGTTGTTGGCTACATCAAGGGGGCGTCGACTCAACGGTTGATTTTTTGACAAGATGGCCTTCTCGAGGTGCTGTTCAGAGGTACACCTGGCGCATCAAAGATAGGGCACTGCATTTCCCATTTATGAGGCATGTAGCCTCAATCCTCAGAGATTTAATTTCTTCTCTCTCCTTCCTGGCTCTCTTTTTGAGGAAAATTCTTTCACTGTATATTCTTGTCTCATTCTTCTGACATGTCAGGCCTATTCCATCTCAAGATCTTTTGTAGGGTGGCATAGGTAGTACCGGCCTCCAGATATTTTATTTTATTGAAACATGATGTAAAATAGGGTTAGGGTTAGGGTTAAGAGAAAATGTGTATAAATAGCCAGACCGACCCATTTCCAAGGGTTGGCAAAATTGATGATTTTGTTGTCCACATTAATAGAAAGGAAATTTCTCATCCTAGTTGCAGAGCTCAATGCTCCATTGTCCCATTTTCAATAGTTAGATGCTCCCCTGGAGCCACCATTGTATCACGCACCAGTGCTTGCTGGAAGAGACATTAATGAAGAAGGGAGAATTCTTTGCAATGATGTTGTTGGCATTCATGCTTCTGAGTTAATGGTATTTTATGTTTCATGTTCTTTATGTCTTCTACTCTGATATGTCAAATAGATTAACGACCTCTTTTCCCTCGCTACTAATAAAATAATAATTGATGGTTGTGTATTTCTTTGATATTTAGTGCAGTATATCAGAGTATTATTGATATCCTAAATGTTTAAATATAACTATAGTTAGATGAAGTGTTTCTAACCCTGCAGCATCTTTTTTTTCATTTTATTTGCTAAGTGTAAAATGCTAGGGGGAACCTTACCTTATTGAATCTCCAGAGAGAATGAGTTGAAGAAACCAGCATCCCCCTAAAAAATAGTCACTTCACCCAACCGAGCCCCGCACCATCGTGACTTGACACCCAGGTGCTTGAAGGCCCAGGGAATCTAACTTCCCTGGATAACCTTTGTAGGTGGAGTTGGCCGGTACCTCTGGTACTTGGTGACAACTTATGACTATTGGCGGACCCGGTCAACAAAACCCCATCATCAAAAGCTAACAAATGGTCCATTCCTAATCACCTATGGAAACTATTCTTGTAGTCTGGCCGCAGCTAAGGAGGCAGACAACGAACTTAAAAGTTTGGGCTTAACAGAATTCTATCTGACGTGGAAGAACTTTAATCTGCTAAGAAAAATAGCAATGAGACTTCCCTGGGTATCAGAGCCCCATGCATTTCACATGGAGGATTTTTGGGAAGATTTCCAAGATGACTTTGAAGTTTGGAGCCGGCACTTCATCTGGATGACAATGGGGATGATGGAGAGGCTGAAGCTTCAAAAGTTCCTAGATGACTTCTCGGACACCGGGTCCACTATGGACCCATAATATAAAGAAAAGGGAGCAGAGAAAATGGCTCTCCCTCTAGTAGACTGGAATTCCTAGGAAGGTCCAATAATTGAGGATCTTACCCATGATGTGGTCGAACGCAGCCACACGTATTTTAAGAAGACATGCCCAAGAAGCACATGTAAAGTTGGCCCGTTTATGCAGGGCTCAACTTCTGGGGCCGAAACCTCCTCACAAGGGGAGGATAGAGGAAAAATGATAATGGCAACCCCATTGCAAACCCCATCTATGACCCCCATAATGGAAAAAATGCAAGAGATGCTAGCAGCCACCCAGTAGTTGAAAGAAAAATTGATCACCTGGATGGCCACCCCGGTACGTATGACTGGACTTTTCTGTCCTCCCTTTTCCCCTTCACTGGCAGCATTGATGGTCTAAGCAATAGGGAATGCATATCTTTCTATTACATTGATATCATCAGTAAATATGAAGTTCAGGGAGTTTGACTGATGTATGGTGTTTTTAGGCATTTATGTATTGCTTAGATCCAATTGGATCTAACATCTTTTCCACCATGATGCTGCAGGAAACATGAACAACATAAGACCTAGAATGTAGGACAATTAGAGACATGACCAAGACAACCAAGACATGAAGGCTTCAGATGATGTAGATGAACAACTCCAAAGACTAGAAGACCTCTTAAAGGAAATATATAGACCCCTAGATTTCATCATGCTTACTTCTTACTTTCTATTTTGCATATGTCCTCTAAGTTTCAGTATGCAAGATGTGACCTTGAAGGAACACTTGTCTAATACATTCAGTATGAATGCACAATGTAATGATCACTTATGAATATGAAAGTGTGAATTTGATAAAAAATTAGAGTACAAATAAAATCTGATAATATGAATGTAATAGTAATGTATTCATCTGTATTGGCTGAACAATAATGTTAAAGGGATGTATCTTTATGAAAAATTATAACTACTATCCTGGATATAAAAATTTGGGTAACAATTCTGGTGACCTCTAATAGATGTCTACCTGCTTGACATTGGGACCAGTAGCCTAAACAATGCATTGGGCATTGAGTCTGTTAATCACCTATGGAAACCCTAATCCTAGTCCATGGATATAAGAAAACCCTTCCCCAATGAATGCGGGTATGTTTATGATTTGTGGTATTGAAGCAAAAAAATTCATTGTCACCAATTGTAAATGTATTTTTGATCATTGAGGAATGATTTCCTTATGTTTGCAGATTAGGACAGCAACCTTGGAAGACCTTGCAAACCTGAAGACTTATTAAAAACTGGGAAAACTAAAACTAAAACTGACCTAATTGTGCTTGACAACACTTAGGGAAACTGAAAAAATAACCTACCCTAACCAAACCAGCCACAATACTTGCTAAACAAAGCCATTTACTGGTTCATTGAAATATTTTCCTTTTCTCACCAATAGCGGATGAGATGCATGCATATAGGCAATTGAAAAAATATGCAATACAACCTGAAGGATCTGAAACTCTTGAAGCATGTCCTGAAAGTGAAAGACCAAATCACATACCTCTTGAATTTGATCAATATCAATGCAGATTTGAGGTGAATAATCATGCTGGATATGTTTCTCTATAATTGGAATCTTAGGAATAGGCCCCATTCTGGAAAGATGCCTAATTGGGAAGCCTGTAGAGATGTTAAATTCTGGCTTTATGCTACTGGATTCTTTGCTTCCCTCTAGTTCTTCATGGCTGTCCTGCATCATTATCTGCCATGAGAGCTCCTCCTCCATGGTCAAGACATCATCATCTTCTGTCAAATCAGCTAGGAACTCATCAAAACCACTGATCTCCTAGGAATCTGGAGCACTTCTTTCCAGCTTGCCTTCTTGCACATAATCATTAGAAAGAATATCCTCCAAAATAGAGCACACTTGAATAGGCACAAATTCTGGCCTCTCAAGCTTCTCACAGAAATCTACAATAATGTTGTCAAAAAAACTCTCTAAGCTTTGATCATCTTCTTGATCATGAATACTTTGTTGTGTTGAAGTGACTGGAAGCTCCTCTTCTTTCTCTTGATCAAAAAAAGAGGGTAACTCCTCAAAGAGAAGCGTAACCATCTCTTCTTGCTCAAAAGAGTCTCCTATATCTTGAGCCTTTGCTACTTGTTCTATCATATTTGAAATAATCACCTCCTTCTCAGCTCCTTGATCTGGAGATGACTCACATGGAACCACCTTGATAAGATTTGGCATTTGGAAGCCAGGGTGCTTAGTCCATGAGGGCTTCCATGACAACTTGGTATCTTTCTCATCTAGCTTAGCTACATTATACCTCTTTGACTGAGAGTCAATAAAGTGGACTGGTTGACCATGCTCAATCAAGGGCTCTTGTAGGGGCTATCTCACTTCTTTTTCAGGCTTATAACTTGGAATCTCCAGCTTGGATCTTTCTTGGATTGTAGGCCAACTAAGGGCACAAGAAGCTGCTTGAGCTTCTAGCTCTTGTAATGTTTTCATTAACTGCCTCATTTTTTCCTCTTTAAATGCAACTTGCTTGACAATAAACTCCTGCTCATACATTTGAGCCTCCATCTCTTGCTGGTGTATGTGAGCTTGATACGATAGCTCCTCTTGATGCATGTCATACTCTTGCTCTTTCTCCACAGATCTCATTTGTTCTTGAAAGTTCTTTAGAATATCATCAAGGCTCATTTTTGGACCATGTTGGGGATAATTTTGAGAATCATCAAAGAAACTCCTTTGTGGCTGCTGGTATGCATGCTGCCAAGAAACTTGCTGCTAGGCTGGAGGGTGATAAACATGACATGAATGTTGTCCTTCAAATTATGGAACAAAAACAACAACATGGTTGTATTGATATGATTGATATTCAAAACATGCAGAAACATCTTCATAAAATGGAGGATATAAATCCATCTTAGGCACCAAATCTACATAAAACCAGTAGATATAACCTTAGAGTTGCCAGATATGTATAACATTGACCTCCTAAAGGCCTACAACCTGCTGGATGCATATCAAAACTAGCAAGAAATGTGAACTCTATGACCTTTAGTCCCACCGTGCATGCCAAAAAATGTTCAGGCTTAGAATTGTCACCCTAACTCAGGCATTAAGGCTTCATGACAATTCTATTTGACAATGAAAACCTCCTCTAGTTGTGGGTGAACTATGGATGAGGAAGAGTCTCCGGATTCTAGGCCGGTTCCTATTTGATATGGAATATCACCTCCTGATTTGTAACTTAATGGGAAAAGGGAAGAAAGATTTAAAACTAAATGGGAAAATGGGGTGATACACCAAACCTTGCTTTAGATCTATCGGGATCTTCAAACTGGAATTCACAATGACAAGATCACTGAGATTCATTTATCATTCTTTATTTAGCATAAAGGTTGACTAACACTCAACTATTAGGGTTTAAACCACAAACAGTAAAACTGACAACAAACTTACATATTCTGTAAAAAGGCCTAATTTTTGACAGCATAGGAAAGGAATCTGAAAACAATTCACTTTACCAAATCATTCAAAAATATGAAACACTTAATGCAGAAAAGAAGAATAGGAATGAATTTGATACTCAGAAAAATAATGTAATTAGAAGCCTGCTCTATTATCCTTCAAAACCTATAAAATGGTTAAAAAAACATGTAAGAAGGTCTATAGGAACCAATGGTTCACTAAAAGAGCCTTCTCTCTAGATTCTTCACCCCTAACTATGAAGTAAAAGGTCCACTAAATAGCCCACATGGCTAATCTCAAAAATGACATCCCCCTCAAAAACTCTCCTCCAAACAGAAAGATCATCCTGATTCTTAGGCCAAAATCATGCCTAAAAGTTAGCCTCCCCAAGTCACCCCAAAAATGGCATATCCCTACATCTGAGGCATGATTAGTGGCCTAAAATCTAGACCCTAAAGACTCATTTCTAAAATGGGATAACCTATGTTGGTATTTTAAAAGATTTACATCCTTTTTACATAATTACCAACTTTGTATCAAAAAATATATTAAAATATTTAAAATATATCAAAGAATATATTTAAAATATCTAAATTATATTCTAAAAACAACATAAGATGCCAAACGCAACCATAAAATTATCCAACTTAAGTTTAAACTATTTGAGAAATTCAAACTTAGGTCAACATGACCATTCGAGTGTAAATCCTAACTCATGTTAAACATTTCTTTTAAGGCATGTATGGGTTGGCAACTCCAAATTTGATGCACAGGGTGGAAGTACACTGTAACATTGAATGAAATTTACTATCTTTACTGTCACCAGACTTCAACTCTTATTTCATCTTGGCATTTGCTTTTGATCTTTGCATTCAAATGAGGGAAATCTGAATGAAAACCTAGCTCGTGGCCGCTAGGATTCCATTTTCTTTCTCTGTGCTTGAACTCGAGCTAGAGATCACTGACTATCATCTCACTTGTAGTCTTTTCCTAGAACTATGAACTTGGCTCTGGCTGTAGCTATTGTGACTGGGCTAGCTGATGAATTCATGGGCTGTGTGACATGAGCTTGGACAGGCTCTTTCATTTTGAGAAGCTGCAACTGTGACTTCATTGTTTGTTGTTGAATGTCAGCATTTTTGAACCCAAAATAATATTGTTTGATGACTGTGAAGTGGGTCTTATCACCATCAAGAGCTCGGGCTCCATTTGTATGTTCTCAAAAGCCTCACTTCTTCCATGCACTTCTCTGTCGAGCTGTGGCTTATGTCCATGGGTGAAGCTTGATTCTTTCTTGAACTGGCACCCTTCTACAGTTTGAACTTGTAACTTGAAGATAAGTTACTCTCTGATCTCTTTTATCACTCTTTATTTCCATGAAACAAGGCATTTTGCATGTATTCTATTTCCCTACAAAGCTCGGGCTCTATTCTGTAGTTTACATGCTTTCAAACATAAGTTTAAAACCATAAATAGGGGCGCTTTGCATGTGTCTTTCTTATTTAATCGAGCTCTCCATTGCTTTCTGTTATTTCCATGATTTCATGCTTGAGCTGTTTGTAGAAGCCATGCATTCTGTTTAGTTGTTTTTTACTGCTTTGTTTGTTTATTGAAACTATACTTTATGCTGGAATACCCACACTTTGTTGAAACTATGCTTGTTGTAGCTTATAACTTGGAGTTTGATACCCTAAAATCAAGTTCCATTCATGCATATCCTCAAACTTGGCTTCAACAGTTTGATCTGTAAGCTATCATTACATGTTGTTGATATCTTTTTCCATGCCATCTTTCTGGAAAACTATAATCATTAATGTCAATACATCGGCCCTTCAATGTGTTTAATACTGCTGTTTATAATACATGAAATATGTTGTCTTCTTTCATTGAACATGCCGACAGTGATTATCCTATATAAAACATTACTTCAAATTCATATTAGGCACATGGGTACACTATTCTCAGCAATATGAACCACCACAGCATCATTAACTCTCATAGTTGTTTTCAAAACAATAACATAGATACACCATGTTTTGTTACATTCTTATGAACATATGCAAAAAAGATATCATTGTTCAATAAGCATACTCTCTTTTACTTATTTGCAGAAATAGATGTCTCTATGGATTGATTGCTTATCTCATCCAAAGGCATCATGTACTGTGACAGCACTATAAACACCTTCTTATGAACTGCATTCTCCCCCGTATATGCATATTGTCTTTTCTGCAAAAAAAAAAGAAGTAGATCACAGTGACATGTATCTTATATACTTTACACAGCACCATCATTTGATTTTTCATATATATGCACTGTTTAAAACTGCATCTTCATATGCATAATCCAATCTTTGAAAGCTCAAATCTTGCTCATTTATTCTCTTTTATGCATATTTTATAACAGCATTTGATAATACTATTCTTACTCTTCTGGAATTCAACTATTAGCATCCATAGTGTAAAAACCTGTAACAGTATGCATGCACCCTGTAGCAACCTATTATGTACTGCATTTCATATGCACAACATTGACACACTATAGTTCAATCATTTTCTTGCACATTAATGTTGAAATCTGCATTTGAACATTTCTTTAATAATGCATATTTGTGAAGTTCAAGCACAGGCTCGTGACACTCACTGCATCTTTCAAATATAACACAGGATTTTCATAAAGATATGTCTTTCTGATATTATTATTTTGTCAATGCAAATGCATATCTTTCTATTACATTGATATCATCAGTAAATATGCAGTTCAGGGAGTATGACTGATGTATGGTGTTTTTTAGGCATTTATGTATTGCTTAGATCCAATTGGATCTAACATCTTTTCCACCATGATGTTGTAGGAAATAGGAACAACAGAAGACCTAGGATGCAGGACAATCAGAGACATGACCAAGGCAACCAAGACATGAAGGCTTCAGATGATGCAGATGAACAACTCTAGAGACTAGAAGACCTCTTAAAGGAAATATATAGACCCCTATATTTCATCATGCTTCGTTCTTACTTTCTATTCTGCATATCTCCTCTAAGTTTTAGTATGCAAGATGTGACCCTTAAGGAACACTTGTCTAATACATTCAATATGAATGCATAATGTAATGATCGTATATGAATATGCAAGTGTGAATTTGACCAAAACTTAGAATACAAATAAAATCTGATAATATGAATGTAATAGTAATGTATTCATCTATACTGGTTGAACAATAATGTTAAAGGGATGTATCTTTATGCAAATTTTTAACTGTAATGATTACTATCCCGCATGTAAAAATTTGGGTAACAATACTAAGGAACAATAAAATTCTCCAGGTCTAGAGATGATCACAAGAAGATGTATTTTGTATTTATTCATTCTTTGGGAGCGCAAGCTTTCAGATCCCGGAGTTTCGGATCCAATAATTTTGTGCTCTTTCGATGACTCGCATCTAGGTTCCTTTAGCCGACCGGTCACTATCAGATAGTTAATGAAGGTATCAGAAAGCAGGTAACTGCAACAAAGGCACGTCATCTTAGAGGGTGATCTTGACAGATGGTCTTCCCAAGGCACCGCTCCAACATAACACCTGGTGCATTGGAGACAGTGAGTTGTTTTCACATTGATGAGGCATGTAGCCTCGATCCCTGGGGGATCAGATTCCTTCTTTCCTCCCTCTAGCTCTCTTCTTAAGGCTGATTCTTCCACTCCTCATTTCTTGTCTTATTCTTCTAACATGTCAGACCTTTTCCATCTTGAGGTCTTTGTAGCGTGGTGCAGGTAGTACAGGCCACCGAAAATTGTATTTTATTGATTAAGTGTAAATTGGATTAGGTTAGTTTTAGGGTAAATCTTGTGTATAAATAATAAGTCCAACCTCATTCCAAGGGTTGGCGAAATTGATGATTTTGCAGTCCATAGCTATAGCACTTTCAATTTTTTTTTTTTAATTTCTTAGTTGCAGAGCTTAATGATCCTTAGTTGTTAGAAGCTCTCAGTAGTTAGATTCTCCCTTGGGGCTCCCATTATTGTATGCACCAGTCCTGGCTGGAAACATGTTAATGAAGAAGGAATGATTCTCTCAATGATTTTTTTAGCATTCTGATCTCTTGATTAACATTCTTTTTATGGTGTATGTTCCTTATGTCCCTTTCTCTAATGTTTTAAGTAGATTAACGACCTTCTTTTTCCTTACTATTGGATAAATATGAACTGTTGGTTCTATGTTTATTCATTATTTAGTGTAGCATGTTAGAGCATGGTTGATGTTTTGAATTTTGGTATAAACTATAAGTAGATGGAATATTTCTAACCCTGTTGTATCTTATGAAGTTTATTATGGTAAAATTGATGAGCACTTGCAGGAAACTTGACCTACCTAAATCCCTAGAGTAGATGAGTTGAGATAACCAGCTATCTCCCTTAACAAAATAGTGACACTCCCAACTGAGCCCCTGCACTGTTGAGACCCAAATCTCAAGTGCTTGAAGGTCTGGGGAATCTCATTTCTCTGGACAACCTTTACATGTGAAGTTGACTGGTACCCCAGTACCCATTGACAACTTACTTCTGTTGGCGAACCCAGTCACAAAGTCCCGTCAACACAAACTGGTGCTAGAAGGAGAGCATGAGCTCATCCCCCTCTAAGAATTTAGATTTTACACCGTTAGAAGGTTCCCCAAGCCATATTTTTAGGAAGCAGACCTTTAGTTGGATTGGATTGTTTTCACCAACTTGATTTGAAAGAATCCTTAGATCAGCCCCCAATCCTGGAAGGTTTGTTGGACTGGAGCCTCCCGCTCGAAAGAAGTGGACCCCAAAATCCAAGCTAGCTAACATTTCCTAGAGATCAACTACGTCTTAGAATACCCAATTCTCCGAGGTAACCCCGAGGATTAACATTCAGCCTCAAAAAAATCCAACACCCCTAATGGCTGCTTACTTTGGCAACACATAGTCCTGGATGGGAACTTTTCTGGGTGCAACCAATGATCTACTTACGCACCCAAAAAAGATTTTCCCCCAATATGAGAACTTAGGCTCATGAACCATAGAAGAGAATCTATAGGCATACAAAGATTCCATGAACTGACATCAAATCCAATATCAAGACGTTGTGACCAAAAGATGTTCCCCCTGTCCCTAGGACAGAATGAGCTGAACTGGTACCTTAACCTGCCTGCCAACTCCATCAAAAGTTGGTAGGATATGGAAGATTCCTTTTTGGTGGCCTTTTGTGTACACATGGACCTAGCGTGGTCCCATATCTAGTTTATCTCCATTAGGAAGGAACTGAATGAGCCCCTTGTAGCATTCAACCACCAGTTCCAATGCGTCTTGAAGCAATGTGTTGGAGATTTACTTCTGGCAGCTAATTGATTGTATGTTTGTCATTGATGACAACATATAACATACAACAGTGATCTGTATGTACTTATTAGAATTATGATATCAATATTTTCATGGTTATATTCATGTTGTAGACATGTTGTTGATTTTTTGTTCATACACGCATACTCAAATATGAAGTTTGAGTTATGTTGTGCAATTTTGTTAATGGTAGTTATAGTTTATGGAGTTTGTCTGTACAGAGCCGATGTATTCCATTGGTTCTTGAGTTGCACCTATCTTCAAGATATGTGTGTCTATATTCAAGTTTAGTTATGATTTGAAGATAGTTATCTAAAGGCGCCTAATGTGTTTTAACAAGATTGCAAAGTTAGAGTTAATTTGGTGAGGCCGACTTAGTGAAGTGTTGCATCTATTCCATTTATATTGTGTGGTTGTAATTATGCTTGTGTGATTAGTAAAGTTGACAAGGATGTTATGAATATTTGTCTAATAGGTCCCATGATCTCATACTTTGAGGAAGATACTTATAGCAAGTCATTTGTGGAACGCTAAGTGTGAATGACAAGATAAGAGACAGAAAATGTATAGAGCAGAATATCAGTTGTGTTTCATTCATGAAGGATCTATGTGAAGAAGAAGTGAAAGATTACAATACAATAGAACTGATCAAGACAATAGGTATACTCTATAGTTCATCATCATATATAGTGCATATCTATTCTACAAAAGGTTGTAGCGTTCACCATTAAAGCAGTGAGCTTTTGGACAGTGAGCCCTCACCCTTAATCAGGTTATTTGTAAAAGACTCCTAACAGGGTCAGACCCTTAACCAGGTCACTATACTTATTGCATTGTAAAGAACAACTCCTAATAGGGCTGCAAGATCTTCTAATAGGGATTATTATAAACAAGTATAGTTCATTGTGGGTGTTAATTCCCACCGGGGTTTTTAGCATTTGGTTTCCCCGTAACCAAATTGTGGTGTTGTCTATTGTGTTATCTGAATGTGCATTTACTTTAGTGTATCTTGGAGTTATTAAAAGAAAAGAAAATAATTAGATGATAATTGATTCACCCCCCCTCTCAGTTATCCTTTGGTACTATTCTAACAATTGGTATCAGAGCCAAGTGACTTGAAGAAGAAGCCTAACAACTTAAGGTAGATTAGATGGCATACTTCAAAAAAAAGAGTCATAAGTTCGATGGACAAAATTATCCGGATTGGAAGAAAAAAATAATAACACATCTACAGTGCACTATCCCTTATAAGTGCACTATCTGACAGTGAATTTTCTAAGATCAAGAAAGTAGACAAGGCATACACAATATAGAAGTATTTAGAAGACATGTTTGAAGGAGATGTTCAAGCAAAGAATGCACACAGGAAGACATGGAAAAAAGAAATACAATAGTCTTGAGATGTTACCTGAAGAGAACATTAGAGCCTACAATCAAAGGATAAATGAAGCAGTCTCTGGAATCAAAAATAATGGTGGAGAAATATCAGAAGAAGATATAATGGACAAGTTGTTGACTACTTTAACATCAAACTATGAGAACAAGATCAATATTCTAGAGGAAACCATGCAATTTTCACAAGACTTCAAGAGAGAGACTTTGATCAGTAAAATCATTGCATTTGAGATATCAAGATTGAAGATTGAACCTAAAAGTGAAACAAAATTCAAAGCCTCAGTCCATGGTAAGAAATCCTTACACATCTCTAGCAATAATGAGAAAGAAGAAGTTGATGAAGAACTAGAAGAAATCATTGCCATGATTGCTAAAAGAGAAAAGAAAGGCAAAGGAAAATATGAAGGACAACTTTCATTCAAATTTTTTTCATGGAACAAGATCGGTCACTTCGCATCCAAGTGTCCTACAAGAGTAAAGAAATTCAGATCTGATTATAAACCTAAATAAAGGAAGGAATGCTATCATGCTGAAAAAGGTGTAACTGATGAAGATTCAGGAGAAGATGAAATTGGATTCGTTGCCCTTAAAGACATGGAAAAATTGCTTGAGCATATGGACATTGAAGATGAAAAGGAAACACAAGAGTTAGCTCTAATTTCCAAAGCAGACATCAGAATTGATTGGATCATTGAGATCAGATGCTCTCATCATATGACAGGTGATAAAGATAGATTTGTTCATCTGGACAAGTACAAAGGTGGTATGGTTAGATTTGGAGATAACACTCCTAAACCTATCATAGGCAGAGGATCCATCACCCTGGATGGAAAGAACAAGACAAATGATGTTTTGTATGTTGATGGATTTGTTAGAATTTAATATTTACTTGTACTAATGTAAGTAGGAGATTCTTATGGAATCCCTACACCTAGTTTGTCTTCTTGTACAAGTGTGAGGATAATTCCTTTTACTGTAATTTCTTATTTAGTTAGTCCTCCGTATGAGGAATCCTACACTTGTCTCACACACTATTGAAATGTGGCATACATAGATATGGGAGTTACCATGCAACTCCTTTCTCACATCTCTATTAAAGAGATGTCTCTCCTTCTCTCCTCAGACTAGTTATTAGGTTAATCCTTCTTCTTGAACTATTATATGAGCTTGGCTCTCTCTCTCTCTCTCTCTCTCTCTCTCTCTCTCTCAATCTTAGGCATTTTTTCCCATTCTCTATATCATGGGGGTTTTTCATGCTTTTCCCCCTTCAAAATCTTGTCTCCTTGTTGTTTGGATCTTTGGTGCATGCTCTTAGTATTTGAATTAATTCATGGTAAATCTTCGTTCTCCTTTCTCATTGAATTAAACAACTTCCTATCTCGCCTTATTTTTGTTATTATTTTAACATGGTATTAGAGTAGATTGGTTTAATCCTTGATTGAGTTTACAGGTGAAGGAGCTACCATATCTTGGAGCACTCTAATATCGGAGACTCTTGAGAGAGTGTTGAAAAAAAAAATTGAATTTTTTTTTGGGTTTGGCTGGTTTACTGCCAAACCCCATTTATCTTTTTGGATACATTATTGGTGTATCTCTTGGATACTTTATTGATTTGTTTGCAAGTTTGGAGACATTTCGATCTTGGCTCAGTTCTTCTTCTTGTTTTCAAATTTGAGCCTTAATCTATTTACTATTCTCATTGAATATCTATTATCTAACTCCATTTTTGATGCTTTAAAAGCTAAATCTCATACTACTTTCAGTTATTTAAATTTGTTTACATTAACCTATCTTTTTTTTTTATTAAATCCTTTCATGCAATAAACTATGTTTTTTAATATATATTTTGTTTCTATTTTTTATCTTGCATGCAGCTTTATATCTTTGTTTTCATCTATAGTTGCTTTGTTATCTGCGCTTCCTTTCCGATATGCTTCTTCTGGAAGCCTTTTTTTGCAGCATACTCTTGATCCTAAATAGATTGTATCATTGCAACTACACCCTGATTTGATACAACATCCCTCAAGCCATCACTTGCGAGAATCAGAAATTCATCAGCATCTATAACAACCTCTTCCTCAATTTTTGGTACAGCTACAATGTCCTGCTTCAAAAGTCTATCTCCAAATGCCCGTCAAATAGCAAGTACACCCCCAACATGCCATGTACCAACCCACATGACAAATCCTCCAGCTTCCTCTATCCGCTGCCGCTCATCATTTTGGCTGGGTTTATGATCTCTCAAAAGAGGGAAAGCTTTTCCAGACCTACAAAGGACAGCTTGAGAGTCACCAACATTAGCTACCAGCAAACGATTTCCAACAAGAACAATAGTTGATGCAGTTGAGCTGGCATCTTTGTGCTAGTTATTTTCTGCCTTTAGAAAATCTGAATCTATTTTTGTCTTGGTCCATAGAGTAACAGAGTAGGCCTCGATAGATTTTTGAATTTGAATGAGTAGTGTTGGCACAAATAGTGCCATGGGATCTGCTTCTGCTGTCCACACCATTTGATAGATGGAAACAACTAGAGAAAGGGATAAATTGACCCTTCTGTCGCCTGACTCAGGATTACAACTTGCATTCCAGACACTCTACTTCAAACCTCCATTTGTTTTATGTTTTATGACCTCCCTTTTTTCTCTTTCCTATAGAGTTAGCTATTATTTTCTCTTGCACAACATCTCTGTCTGTGTCAGCATTTATTCTCTCTTCTTTGTAGACGTTTCTTCTGTTTGCACTCACTAGCTGATTATCTTAGTCCTCTGCGATAGCTCTGTGCACCGATTTCTTCGCAGACTGTTGCTTCTACTCTCTGGGATCTCCTTTCCCTTGTGTGCACTTGTCATTTATTTTATTTTAGGAACTCTTTTAAGATTATTTCTGATATATCTAATCCTTCTTTGTTTTGCAGGGCTCTTCATCATCAAGATTCTCCTATATTTAGCTTTCTTCATATTCATTATAATTTTTTTCTATTAAGTTACAACTAATATCTTGTGATTATCTTTTTGCAGGGTTTATCATTAGATTATGTGATTATTCTTATCATATTTGTTTAATATTTTTTTTCAATATTGCAGTTTAATCTTAAAACTTAATTTTAATTTTTTATCAAAAAGTTTAAACTGTTTTACTTTTTTTTTGTTTAATATCTTTTAAAATCGTTTTAATACCATATTCATTTTGGCATTTTAAATTTATTTCTTTTACTAATCTGTCATTTAATTGCAATATAAATTTGTTTCATATTTTAAAAAAAAAATTAAATTTTTTTAATTGTTAAATATTCTTGCATATTGATATTTACTAGTCGTGTTAAATTAGTTTTTTGGATTCATCTTTATATCTTGCAACTTGTATTTAACTTTATTTTAGTTAATTTTGATAATTAATCATGTCTACGTTAATGCCAGATTTTAAAATTACAAATTCCAATTATACTATTTGGAGGCCGCACATGTTTGATTTTCTAAAAACTTGACACCTTTCGGATATTGTGACTTCACCAAATTTGAAACCGACATCCACCACTCCTCAGGCTGACCAGGATTCCTGGCAGTTCAAAGATGAGGAAGCATTTGGTCTAATTGGATTCTCATTAAATCCAGACTTATATTACCTTATCTCCGATTGACCTGAGGCTCATCAGGCTTGGCATGTCCTGGAGAACACATTTCAAACTCATCAAAACTCTACACCGCAGTGTGACATTATGTATCCTTTAAATGACATTCCTATTTGGGATGACCGATGTGATGATGCTTGTTTTTGGGATGATCCCCTAGCTACCTATTTTCCTCATAGAGATAAGATGTTACAGTTTAGTGATGTTTCTTATTCTCATACATATTCTGCTTTTGATGATATGTTAGAACAAGAAGATGAAATTATTGATACGTTTCTCAATGTCACTTTGCCCTCATGTATTACAAAAGATGATGTTCCTATTTGCTCCAAAGTGGATTATGAATTTCGTGAAACTCAAATGGTTATTATGGAGGACCAAACTCCTTCTCTAAACTCTAATCTTCCTCATTATGATAATGGTAATATTATTGATAGTGACTATACTAGCTCTACTTTTGATTCTACATCTAGTGATGATTTCATTTGGTTTACAAAATCTCTTTATGA
>MU224213.1:288865-308962 GCA_018584345.1 Thuja plicata
TATTGAAATGTGGCATACATAGATATGGGAGTTACCATGCAACTCCTTTCTCACATCTCTATTAAAGAGATGTCTCTCCTTCTCTCCTTAGACTAGTTATCAGGTTAATCCTTCTTCTTGAACTATTTTATGAGCTTGGCTCTCTCTCTCTCTCTCTCTTAGGAATTTTTTCCCATTCTCTATATCACAGGGGTTTTTTCATGCTTTTCCCCCTTCAAAATATTGTCTCCTTTTTGTTTGGATCTTTGGTGCATGCTCCTAGTATTCAAATTAATTCATGGTAAATCTTCATTCTCCTTGCTCATTGAATTAAACAACTTCCTATCTCGCCTTATTTTTGTTATTATTTTAACAGGATTACACCACAATTTACTAAGTGTTGGACAACTACTTGACAAAGGTTATCATCTGGAATTCAAAGACAACAAATGCATTATTAGAAAAAAAAGAAGGAGACATGATTGCATCAGGCTCTAGAACAAAAGGTAATTTTTTTCAGCTCAATTCAGATGTAAGTTATTTTGTTGCAAAAGTGGATGACAATTGGTTATGGCACAAGAGACTCTGTCATATTAATTTTGATAATATAGGAAAGATAAAAAATGTCAAGGAAGTTATAGACCTTCCAAGTATTGCAAGACCAGTTGACACAATGTGTAGGAAATGTGTTATGGGAAAGCATGTAAGGAGCTCTTTCAGAAGCAAGCAGAACTCAGCTGAAAACAAGTTAGACCTAGTGCATACAAATTTATGTGGTCCTACTCAAATGAGATCATATTACGGAGAAAGGTATTTAATTTTTTTTGTTGATAATTTTTCAAGAATGATGTGGGTTGCATTCTTAAAGGAGAAGTCTGAAGCCTTTAAGAAGTTCAAAATATTCAAAGCCAAAGTGGAGAATAAATCTGGATTAAAACTAAAGTGTCTGAGATTAGATAGAGGAGGAGAATTCACCTCTGATCAGTTTTATGACTATTGTGAAGAACATGGAATTAAAAGACAGTTGAGTGCACCCAAAACCCCACAATAGAATGGGATAGAGGAAAGAAGGAACAAGATCATACTTGATATAGCGCGCACTATGATGATTGAAGGAAAAGTTGCACACACATATTGGAGAGATGTAGTCAATACAATAGTCTATACTATCAACAGAACACAACTAAGGCTAGGCGTGGACAAGACACCTTATGAACTTTGGTTTGGTAATATACCTACAGTAAAATACTTCAAAATATTTGGTAGGAAGTGCTACATCAAGAGAGATGATGGTGTTGGTAAGTTTGATGCTAGAAGCAATGAAGGTATTTTTCTTGGTTACTCTACTAAAAGAAAAGCATACATATGTTTTAATTTGAGATTAAAGAAGATAATTGAAAGTACTCATGTAAAGATTGATGAAAAGTTCATGGTTCAAGAGAGATACTATGAATATGCACCTATGATTGAGGATGAACCCAAGCCTAGTAGTAAAGACACTGTTATTGAAGAAATCTTTGATTGTATTGATGTTTCATGTAATGAACCTGAATCAAGCAAAGAAGTATCATAGATTGTAGATGAGGATGTTACACCAAAAGTTTCAAAGTTCACATCTAGGTATCATTCAAAATATGATATCATCGGAGATCAGAGCAGCAGTGTTTTGACTAGATCAAAAGAAAAAAGGTTAACAGTGGATGAAGAGGTATGTTTACTCTCAAATATTGAACCTTTAAATGTTGAAGATTCTTGCAAGGATTCTGATTGGCATAAAACAATGGAAGAAGATTGGATAAAATAATAAAAAATGAATAATGGGAATTGGTTCCTAGACCTAGTGACAAAAATTTGATTGGAACAAAGTGGGTATACAAGAACAAGATGAATGAAGATGGTACAGTGGTTAGAAACAAAGCAAGACTATTGTGTAAAGGATATGCTCAGAGGGAAGGGATAGACTACACTGACACATTTGTCCTTGTGAGCAGATTAGAAGACATCAAGTTATTCTTGGCCTATGCAACATTCAAATACTACAAAGTATATCAAATGGATGTCAAATTTGCCTTTCTGAATGGGGATTTGAAGGAAGAAGCCTACATAGAACATCCTAAAGGATTTAATCTATCAGATAAACCAAACATGGTATGCAGAATGAAGAAAGCACTCTATGGACTTAAACAGGCCCCAAGAGCTTGGTATGAGAGACTAGATGGTTATCTTACCAGGAGTGGATTTAAGAAAGGAGTAGCAGATTGTAACCTATTCATAAGAGAGACACCTAATGGACTATTAATTGTTGCCATATTTGTTGATGACATTATCTTTGGAGGTAATGACAAACTTAGTGCAGAATTTGCAAAAGAAATGCAGAATGAATTTGAAATGAGCATGATTGGTCCTATAAAACATTTTTTGGGATTGAACGTAAAGCAAACACATAAAAGGAATATTCATAAATCATTCCAAATATGTGAGGGAAATATTGAAGACTTTCAAGATGGAAGACTATAAGCTAGTATGCACTCCTATGATAATAGGAAGCAAGCTTTCTAAAGAAGATGATTCCAGTAGTTGACAAGACATTATATAAGTCTATGATTGGAAAACTTATATATCTTACTCAATCTAGACCAGACATATCTAATGTAGTTGGCATTGTTGGTAGATTTAAAGCTGAACCGAAATAGAATAACCTAATGGAAATAAAGAGAATATTTAGGTATCTAAAGGGAACTACAGACTATGGTTTATGGTATCCTAAATCAATGAATGTACAACTTCATGTGTATAAAGATGCAGATTGGGCAGGCTATCTTGATCATAGGAAGACTACTTCTGGAGGAACAATATTTCTTGGAGATAGGTTGTTTTCTTATATAAGAAAGAAGAATAATTGTATCTCTTAGTCGGCAGCAGAAGTTGAATATGTTGCAGCAGCATTGAATTGTTCAACCATGGTTTGGATCAAGCAGATGGTTAAAGATTTTGGTATACAGGTTGACTATCATATTGTTATTCACTGTGATAACACCAGTACTATCAATATGTCCAAGAAAATTGTGATGCACACAAAGACAAAGCACATTGAGATTAAATATTATTTTCTTAGAGAAAAAGTTGCAGATAATGAAGTAAAATTGGACTATGTGAGCACCAAAGAATAGTTGGCAGATATTTTTACAAAGCCTTTATCAAAAGATACTTTTGAGTATCTCAGGGAGAAGTTGGGAGTAATTCCCTCTCCTGGGTCTGATTAGATAAAGCAGCAAGAACATCAGTCATTAAGTGACTGATAAATGGTTGACGAATCTACTTCTAGAGTAGTACCTGTGCTTAATTATTTATGGCACCCTTTTCCATTGATGTCAAAGGGGGAGTATATAGTAAGGGGGAGCATATACTCTGGGGGAGTATAAAAATAGATGGAGGAGATGTAGCAGTGTAGAGGAATCTTTGATGAGGATATTGAGAAGATTGTAAAAAGAAAGAGGACACCATGTGCTGAAGATGTTTTTAATATCATATGTTGCCATCAATGTCAAACGGGGAGATTGTTGGAGATTTACTTCTAGAAGCTAGTTGATTGTATGTTTGTCATTAATGACAACATATAGTATATAGTAGTGATCTGTATGTACTTATTAGAATGATGATATCAAGCCTTGCATAGTTATATTCATGTTGTAGACATGTTGTTGATGTTTTTTTCATACACGTATACTCAGATATGAATTTTCAATTATGTTGTGCAATTTTGTTAATGACAGTTATAGTTTATGGATTTTGTCTATACAGAGCCGACGTATTCCATTAGTTATTGAGTTGTGCCTATCTTTAGGATATGTGTGTATATTCAAGTTTAGTTATGAGTTGAAGAAAGTTATCTAAAGGTGCCTAATGTGTTTCAGCAAGATTTCAAAGTTAGAGTTAATTGGTGAGGCCGGCTTAGTGAAGCGTCACATCTATTCCATTTATATTGCATGGTTGTAATTATGCTTGTATGATTAGTAAATCCAACAAGGGCATTATGAAGAGTTTTCTAACGGGTCCCATGATCTCATACTTTGAGGAAGATACTTATAGCAGGTCATTTGTGGAACACTAAGTGTCAATGACAAGATAAGAGACAAAAAATGTATGGAGCAGAATATAAGTTGTGTTTCATTCATCAAGGCTCTATGTGAAGAAGAAGTGAAATATTACAATACACTAGAACTGATCAATACAATAGGTCTACTCTACAGTTCATCATCAGATATAGTGCATATCTATTCTATAGAAGGTTGTAGCCTTCACCATTAAAGTAGTGAGCTTTTGGACAGTGAGTCCTCACCCTTAACCGGGTTATTTGTAAAAGAGTCCTAACAGGGTGAGACCCTTAACCAGGTCACTATACTTATTACATTGTAAAGAACAACTCCTAACAGGGTTGTAAGATCTTCTAACAGGGATTATTATAAACAAGTATAGTTCATTGTGGGTGTTCATTCCCATCGGGGTTTTTACCATTTGCTTTCCCCGTAACCAAATTATTGTGTTGTCTATTGTGTTATTTGAATGTGCATTTACTTTATTGTATTCTAGAGTTGATAAAAGAAAAGAATTAAATTAATTGATAACTGATTCACCCCCCTCCCCTCTCAGTTATCCTTTGGGACTATTCTAACATGATGCACGGGTCCTTTCATCCCATCTGCGGATGTAACCATCTAGACATACTTGAACATGATGGACCTCTTTGTTTCCACTCTCCTATGGAGAACTATCACCCCTAATGATCGGGACACTCCAACAAAGGTTTACTACCTAGCCTTGGAGTTGTCTCACAGTCTTAAGAAATCTCTGGGGAGGATTGGGCAGAGCATGCCTTTCAACATGATACCTAGTGGAACTTCTTACATAAGGGGATATAACACCAATCAAGCAATGGGTGCCCCTATGATGGCCATGAATCCCCCACTACCACCGATAGACCAATAGGACTGGTACATGTACCCATCGCAAGCCCAAACAATACCAGGTCTAGAATTTGTTCCCTGGAAACAGTTGTAGCAAACACAAAAACCACAGACACAACCTTCTAGAGTGCCTTTCTTCTAGTTTTCCACAACCAGAGGATTTCTACCTTCGACTCCGGTAAATTCTATGTCTTGTCCTGGGAACCAACAACAATAACCGTCACATTGTGACGTGAACACTCAACTATCTGCCGAGGTCAAATCCCTCTGGTGACTATTGTCCTCACTGACTGTTGACATGGGATAGCTGAAGGTGGGGTCTCTTGCACCCCACAACACCAATTCTCAGAGAGGGAGTATTTTCTCTGGCCAATGAAATAACAATGTCAGAGGAAGGAATTACAACAATGAGCTTCAGCCTAACCAACAACAATAGAACAAAAATGCTAACCCTGGAGGACCTCCTCCAAACAAATCACCAATTAGGGTAGTGCTAGACCTTCCCATTTCATGCCAGTCATAGAACTCCATCCCCTGACCAATTGGTTTAGATTGCATGACACCGACTCTCATTCTGAGGTGAACTGTGCCATGCTGGAGAAGGTCATCATGATCTCCCAGCTAGACCAGCAAAAAATCGGTGATCCTACTCCCCCAAAACCCCTATTCAAGAGTCCACTCATGGTGCCTTCACTTGTGAGACCATCTTCTTTGGAGTAGATAAAGGAGACAAAGAAGAACTCAAATTACAGGGGTTCTTTGATGAATCTATTCTGGCCTTTGAGGCCAATGCCTTCACCAACCCACA
Organism: Thuja plicata; assembly: GCA_018584345.1. Lineage (NCBI taxonomy): Eukaryota > Viridiplantae > Streptophyta > Pinopsida > Cupressales > Cupressaceae > Thuja > Thuja plicata. The sequence goes on from MU224213.1 coordinate 294,617, forward strand.
GACTCCCTACAACACCTGGAGTCAGGCTGGTAAAGGACCAGTTTACACACCCACACCTCCCAAAGACTCCCATCCCTAAGATAATACACTTGATCTCTCCTTCCCATTGAAAGGGTCTAGCTCTAACCAAGCTAAGGACCCAGCCAAGGGAAACCAACAATTCCCCAGAGGGAGGTTTGACATCACAAAGGCGTTAGAATGAACTACCACCTTCATAACTTTGATAGAGGTTTTGCTAAACTGCCCCAAGTAGAGGAAGTCTCTTCTAAAGCTCTTGGGAAGCCCAAAAACTATTAGTCACCCACCCAAGACCGTCACCTTTCATGGTGCCAACGTGGCTGTCTTCCGAGGAAACACTGAGGATCCTCCCTTCCTACTAGGCTTGAACATACAGGGGAAGAACCTTTATAATTTCTTGGTAGATTCTAGAGCCTCGGGAAATGTCATGCTCTTATCCATATGCCAGAGGCTCAGATTGTATCCTACTCCCTCTAATAGTGTAGTAGTCCAGATGGACAAGACTGTTGTAAAAATGGTAGGTGAGCTGAAGAGTGTCCAGATTCAGCTCATCTAAGACCCCAGGATAGAAAGCATGATTGACATCCAAGTGGTGGACATCCTGGAGACTTATGGGATGTTAATAAGTCAGAATTGGTCTAAGTCCCTTAATGGGTATTTATCTACCAACTTTTTCCACTTGTGGCTCCCCTAGGAGGGAGAATCTAACCAGATCCAGGTTGAAAGTGAACCCAGGATGAAATAAGCCCTCACTGAAGTCGGGAGGGTAAATGAATTCCTCTTCTCTAAGACTTCCCCTAGGGTGTACCGACCCCCAAAAATTTTGACATTTGATTTCACCCCTAGGGAGGATCCCATCATTTCCCAGAGAACCCAGGACCTAGATGAAAAACTAAAGGGTGAGGTTGACTCACAAGGTATCATAGCAACCCCTGCTACACTCTTGTCTGACACCTGGTGTCAAGTGCACTATCAAAAACATTTAGAACTAGAGTGTGAGCCATGTATTTCCACTACTACCCAATACATTAATGCCCTCTGAGGGAAATAACACAAAGCTGATTCCCCAGAACCCAGTAATACTAGTAGAAGTGCCTCTTTGGCACCGCTTGTCCGGGAATCCAAACCAAAAAATTCTCCAGAGAATAACCTCACCCACATGCCATCATAGCCAGAGGAAACTCTTCCCAACCACCCCAAAAATAATCCAAAGACCACTTCATCTTCCCAGCCCTAGATAATGAACAATGACTTGTGGACCTTAAAGTTTGACGGGTTCCGGTCTAAGCAAGGTTGTGGAGCCAGAGTGGAATTGATCAACCCATGAGGAAAATCCTTCCTCACATCTTATAGGATGTAGTTCAAATACATGAACAAAGTTAAAAAGTATGAGGTCTTGGTCCTTGGACTCCTTTTCATGCTAAGGAAAGGAATCACCCGCCTTCAGGCCCTAGGTGATTCATAGTTGATCGTTAAGAAGGTCCAAAGCCAATACACTTGTCATGATAAAAGGCTGGCCACATATTGCAACTAGGCATGGAGCCTCATCAAAGATTTTGATTCCTTTGGCACTGAACTCATTCCCCAAAAAAGAAACTACATTCCAGATGCCCTTGTTGTTTCTGCCAGCACACTCGAGCCTGTGGCTGGCTCTCAACTCTGTAAATTTTCTGTTGAGATGATCCCCACCCAATCCATCCCAAGCAATGTCACCCATTTTCAGGTCTTCAAGGATGATCAACATATTCTGGCCTTCATGGCCAACATTGGCATTTTCAAAGACCAAATAGTGGAAGAAAGAGATCACGACGATACTAGATAGAGTGAAGAAGATGACAGAATCATGGACCTACCAACCAACACCATCCCTAAGGGGATGGTTGCACTTGAAAGAATCTTTGAATTGGATCTTTGGGGCTAGGAAAAGATATCATCCTCCTCAGAGGGAGGAAAACTTGAGAAAGTCAACATCAGTCAGGCTGGTGAAGAAAAACTAGTACACATCGACACCTCCTATTCACCTAAGGAGAAGGAGAAGATTATCACGGTTCTCCGAGAATACATTGATGTAATTATGTTGGGGTATGAAGACCTCAAAACTTATGATACCTCTATCATGACTCATACTATCCCACTTAAACCAAATGCTAAGCCCTTCTAGAAAAGTCAAAGACCGGTGAACCCACTAATTGAGCCTCTAATTCATCAGGAGACTCAGAAACTACTATCATCCCACATCATCTTTCCAATTTGGCATACTACATGGGTTGCCAACCTAATCCCTATGATGAAGAAGAGTGGCAAGATCTTCCTTTGCATGGATTTTCATAATTTAAACAAGGCCTCCAAGAAAGATAATCACCCTCTCCCCTGATTGGATGAGGTGTTGCAAATCATGAATGGATCACAAATGATGTCTTTCCTGGATGGGTACTTCGGGTATATCCAAGTCATGGTTAAGTATGAAGATAGAGATAAAATGGTGTTTACTACCAAGTGGGGAATGTTTGCATACCAGAGAATGCCCTTTGGTCTGATCAATGTAGGGGCCATATTTTAGAAGGCTATGGACATTGCATTCAAAGGCCTAGTGAACCGGTGCATAATTATCTACATGGATGATTTGACCATCTTTTCTTGGGATAGGCATGATCATTCCACCCACCTCACCCAGATTTATGAGAGATTTCACCAGTACAGAATATCCCTCAACCCTAAGAAATGTATATTTGGGGTCACTGAAGGGAAGTTGCTCAGGCATATTGTCTTTGAGAAGGGTATATCCATTGACCATGAGAGAGTTGAAGCACTGCTGAATCTATAGATGCCTGACAGTAAGAAGAAAATGAGATCTTTCTTTGGGAAGATCAATTTTGTCTAGCGGTTCATCACTAGATTTTTCAAGATTGTAAAGCCACTCAATGAAATGATGAAGAAAGATACGAAGATTGACTGGAGTTCATAAGCAAAGTGGGTGTTCACCTACATTAAACAAATGATTGTGGAGGCACCAGTCTTGGATAGTCTAGACTATTCCCTCCCTTTTCACATATACTCATTTGCCTCGACGCATTCTGCCACGGTAGTATTGACTCAGAAGGTCAAGGGGGAAGAGTGACCAATAGCTTTCATGAGCTCCCCCTTTAAAATTTTCAAAGTCCGGTATTCACCCTTGGAAAAGCACGCCTTTGCTCTTGTCCATGCTATGAAGAAATTCTGGCACTACATTCTCTAGAGCAAAGTGGACGCAATCATCCCAGACCAAGATGTTAAGTCTTTGCTCATGTAGAGTGAATTGGGTGAAAGATAGGGGAAATGGATGGCCATCCTCTGGGAATATGACCTAGAAATGAACCCATGAAGATATTCTGAGGCCAGGGACTATGTAGAGTGATGGCAGAAGAGACTCCCCACATCAAATGCCAAACATGCATAGTTGAGTCTATTACTCAAGACCCGTGGTATACCGACCTGGTATACTTATTACTTAACAATAGATGCCCAGGGGGGCTACCCCCAAACAAACGTCATGCCTTGTGGCTGAAAAGTGTGCACTTCATGATAAAAAAATGGCACGCTTTTCTATAGGAATTATGAGGGGGTATATCTCTGGTGCATAGACAAGGACCAGACTGCGAAAATGATTGAAAATTTTCATAGGCAGTCTGGAACCGAGCATGGCTTAGCTGACGCCACTATCCATTAGATCCTCTGGGCTAGATACTATTGGCCCTATATCTTCAAGGATGTCTACACTCATGCTAGGAGATGCCACACTTGTCAAACCGCGTCACATCGTGAGCGGAACCCGGCCATGCCTTTGAAACCGGCCTTTGAATCTAGACCTTTCACCCAATGGGAATTTGAATTTATTGGGGAGATCAACCCCAAATCATCTACCAACCACCGGTACATTCTGATAGCTACCAATTATTGCACCTGGTGGTCTGAAGCAATCCCTTATAAAAACAACATAGCAGATGTAGTTATGAAATCTCTGGAAGAAAACATCGTCATGAGATTTGGAATGCCCTTTGCTATAGTATGTGACAATGGTTTGGCATTTTATTTGGCACAATTACTTGAATGGACCTACAATAGGAGGATCACTCTAAATTTTTCCAGCAACTATTACTCCTAGAGGAATGGTGTTGCTGAATCAACCAATAAAAATCTACTTGAAGTGATCAAACATCTACTAGAATAGAACCCCCGGGACTGACATCAAAATCTAAGATTCACCCTCTGGGTGGATCGTATCTAAATTAAAGAAGCCCTAGGAACATCCCCATTCCATCTGGTTTATGGCCAAAATCCAGTATTCCCCATCAACTTACAGATCCTGATTTTACAATTTATGCAAGAATTTAGCAATCAGAAAAACATTATCAAGGTTTGGCTTCTAAATCTAGTGCGGATGGAGAAACAAAGAGATGCCGCCCTTGAACATTTTGCGCATCACCAAGTAGTAGTAAAATGACAGTTTGACAAAAGAGCCTAGTATAAAGCCTTTCAAATTTTGGACTTGGTCCTCTTGTGGGACAAAGCCCGGGAAAAGAAGGGAAAGCACACTAAATTTCAGTGGCTCTAGCTTGGACCATATTTGATATCTAAGATTTGTAGGGTAAACACTTATCACCTCAAAACCATGATCAAAGAAGTCATCTCATTTCCTGTCAATGGACAGTTTCTCAAGCCCTATTTTGAGTAAGTTATGCGATAAGTTTGTCTAGAGTTGTATTCTATGTAAAGTTCTTGCTTGTAAATATCTTTCCCAGTGCTCTGTTTGGGGTACCTTGTCCTTGTAAATAGTCTGTCAGCCATCCTTTGGGACCACTTCCTTTTTTTTTTTTTTTCATTTTCTTTTGTTTTGTTTTCGCCGAGTTCCCAGCATTTTTCCTTCTCTTTTGTAGATCGGTATGCTTCGCATAACATCTAGTCTATGGAATAGTACCTTTTGTATTTTGATGAATTTGGAATCTATTGTTAGCATGGTGGAATTGGTCCACACTCTGGAGTTATTTTGTAAGTATGGTAAAAGTTTATGGGTAATATTCCTCTAATTCACATCTCGATAATCTGGAAATCAGTTAAATTAAAACCAAAAGAAACAATTAATCAGACACATTAAGGGAAGATTGGCTGCACTGGTTTGTTGACCAAGTCTAAAAATCATTAAAATATCCTAGGTCTAGAACTTTCTCTCCTGTTTTGCAAATTAAAATGGGTGGAAAGGTGAAAGAAGCACCACCATTAAAATTAGCTAAGCTTAAGGTTAATGGTGAAAGAAGTACTGCCTTCCCACCCAGAAAAGAAAAGAAAAAGAATAAATTGAAGAATGGAGAAATTCTGATATGCGAGGGAAATGTGCGAAATATGATGACTTTGGTTTTACTTAGTGCCTCTTCTCTGCTTCTCCTGGAGGTCATCGGCTTGGTTTTCTTTCAAATCACATACTTCACAATTGATGAAAGATCGAAGGATTGAATAATTGATGGGCTGGATTTTCTCATACACCTTGTGCTTTGCAAGCATGATGCTCCACGTAAATATTAGTTCTAGTTTTGCTAACCAGAGATTCCAAAGTTCTTGAATGCACGAAAGCATCTGTCCCAGATAGTTTCCATTTGTTATGCCCTGCATTCCCGTCCGTACATTTTATAGGGAAAATGTTGGGTCCCCCTTTTTAATTTTTCTCTTGCCTTGTGTTTCTTTATTTTTCTTTGTTTTCCCTTTGGGATTTTCTTCTGTGAGGGTGTCTTTCTTTTGCTAGTGTCTTCTTGTGTCTCTAAGACCTGGTCCCAGAGTTTGTTTGTCTCTTCCATAGCCAGATTCTAGACTTCGGGATTCTCTTCCATCATATCTTCTTTCACAAGAGGGTATGGTTGCATGGAATCCCTGGGCCTAGAGTCTGGAGGTTTGCAAGTTCTGGGGTTTGCGGAAGGAACGCAATGCATTTTTACCCTAAGGGTATAAATAGAAGTTACCTGTCATTTTCACATTTACCATGATCAAACACTTAGAGCATTCAGAGTGATTAAGGTGAATCAAGGCAATTAAACAAGCTTTTTCTCCCGGTGTTTAGTGGAATTTTACCAGTGGTTTATAGTGTGTGCTCGTGGTTGTTTTTAAGGTTAGCTTATTGCAGAACATTTTAGTGTTCATCCTTCTGGCATTTCTCGCATTCCAGGTAAGCCTTCGGCTTTCATTCTCTAGTTTCTGGTTTTTCGGTTCTTGTTTTCTTTTTGGGTTTTGTTTCCTTTTTTTTTCTTGTTTATTTTGGGTTTCATTTGTTGTTTTCATCACTGGTCTTGTTTTTGGTTGCCTCTCATTGGTGGGTTAGCACTGGCAGAGGGTTGTCCACCCTCTGCGCAGTTCTAATTTAAGGATGGTTTCATGTGCATATTGTGGTTCTTTTGTATATTATGTAAATATCTGTAAGTCATGTATCTATGTTTCAGCCCTCGGCCCTCTGTATTTTACTATATTTTTTTGGTGTATATCCTTCTGATATTGTGTTGAGCTCACCAAGCCCTTGTCCATGTTTTCCTAAATTCGTGAGCTCCCCCACACGACAGAATACCACCTAGTTCAGACTCAGCTCCTTGCTAGTTTGAACCATGGCATTTTTATCTCTCCTCCGTTGTGGCAGTCTTAATGGTGAATTAAATTCCCATGTGCACATTCAAGTCCATCCAAGTGTCTTTCACTTCACTCGTGTTTAGATAGTTGTCAACATTATTTCCATAACTCCCATTTATTACATAACCATGTGACATCCACATCAGCCTAGTATGACTCATCTTTTGGCCATGTCACCCAGTAGTTGGTTTTTCAGACTTTGGGTCCTCTGTCCTCACTTAGCCCCTATCCCACTTACATCCTACATGCTAGAGTCCCCGGGGGCCCGGATAGTGTTCAAATTCCTAAGTCTCCATTATATGCATATCTTTTCCAGATTTTGACATGAACTAACTCTTCAGGTGAAGACGTGATGCAATAGTAAGATATTCAGATCCCAGAGTAATGTTTTGTCTTGTATAAATTTTGATGGTCATCTTGCTTTGCAGGTTGCCAGCATCAAACTCATTAATCATGTTAGAGGCATCCATATCTTCTCCACCTAGGAGTCCAAATCTCCCCACCACGACAGTCACCAAGGTAGCTGCCAAGCCTAAGATCAAGAGGGCCCTGGAAAATCTCCCACTAACCATGAAGTACTTGAAGGAAAACACTATCATGGGATCAAATATTGATTCCAAGGTTTAGTTGATTACTGACACCAGCGTCAGAATGTGGGCAAAAATATAGGCAGTAGTAAAAATGATGTATATCCAACAAATAGTCGAAGACCCATTGGCCATCAATATCAAAAATTCTAGTATTGTCAAAGCTACTTTCTTCCCCTGCTCCGTGCAAGCCCTGGAACTTGTTCTTAATCTGGCCGCACACTACATTTCATTTGTCTAAGCCGTCATGCTCGCTGCCTCAATCCCGACCGAATATCCAACCCCCATGGTGTCTTTGGATGCTACAACTTTTCAAGCAGGTCTGGGGATTCCCTATTTTCATGAAGCAGTCATCCTCACCTTGTCCATGGCCTTGGGAGAATTTTTAGAACTAGAACACGTGGCCTGATAGTATCTAAACAATAATTGGCTTAAGGTGCCAAAGAAAGACTCCAAAAGGATGAAGCTGGAAATCCCCCGAATAGAATTCAAGGAAAGTATATAGATGGGGATCATAGCATTATGTAGGATTTTTGGACAGCCCCATCCCCGAGAATTCTTAGTGTGGATGTACTACTTCTTGCTGGGCATCTCCTCCGGTGAACAATATTTTGAATGGGCCACCATCATCTCAAACCATGTAGACTCCCAGTTCCTCCAAGTCACCTGGACCTCTAAATTTTACATGATGTCTGATATTCTTTGGACACTAGCACAACAACATCCCATCACAAATAGGCTACTCACAATAGGTGTACTTGGGGTCAGCCCAAGGTAGAATGCTCCATGGGATTATTTCCCATAAGTCCAATGGGAGGCTAGTTTCCTTAGCTTCTGTCGAGTAAATGACGCTTTCATTTACTACAATCTCCTCACACCTACCCAAGATGTTGGGTACCACCTCTTTAAGGAGGCAATAGATTTGGTCAAAAGTTATGGCCACTATTACATTCAATTTCAACAACATACCTATATTCAGGTGACCAGCTTCTCTGGGAAACCCTATTTTTTACCCAAGCATTGTGGGAACAAAATAATTATTTTGGAATACTGTCGATAGATCTTGGAGCTACACGCCCTCTTCACAGTGAAGAAGGTAACAAATATTCCATTCCCAATCACCAGTGGGAACTATTCTTATAGTCTGGCCGTGGCTAAGGAGGCAGACAACAAGCTTAAAAGTTTGGGCTTAACAAAATTTTATCTAACACGGAAGAACTTTGATCCGCTAAGAAAAATAATGACACTTCCCTGAGTATCAGAGCCCCATGTATTTCACATGGAGGATTTTTGGGAAGATTTCCAGGATGACTTTGAAGTCTAGAGCTAGCACTTCAATTAGATGACAATGGGGATGATGGAGAGGCTGAAACTTTGAAAGTTCCCAAATGACTTCTCGGACACTAGGTCCACTGTGGACCCACAATATAAAGAAAAGGGAGTAGACAAAATAGCTCTCCCTTTAGTAGACTGTAATTCCTAGGAAGGTCCAAAAATTGAGGATCTTACCCATCACGTGATCGAATGCAGCCACACATATTTAAAGAAGGCATGCCCAAGAAGAACATGTAAAGTTGGCTCGTTTGTGTAGGACTCAACTTCTTGGGCCAAAACCTCCTCACAAGGGGAGGATAAAGGAAAAAGGATAATGGGGACCCCATTGCAAACCCCATCTATGACCCCCACAATGGAACAAATGTAAGAGATGATGCCATCCACCCAGTAGATGAAAGAAAAATTGATCACCTGGCTGGCCACCCTAATACATATGACCGTACCTGTCCGTCCTCCATTTTCCCCTTCATTGGCAGCATTGATGGTCTGAGAAATAGGGACCATGGCGGAGGAGGAGCAAGAAACTATGATAGATGCAGGGCCCCCTTTGATAACTAGGACAAAGAAAAAGAAGACTAACCCTCAGCCAAAGGTGGAGCCTGAAATAGGGATGCCAAGCATCTAAGAAATACAAATTATTTCTTCTGATTCTTCGGAGCCAGACACAAGACCCAAAGATATCCCAAAGACCTCCCATCCACATGAATTTGATGATGTATTTGGGACTGATGAATTTGGGAATCTGTAGGGAAATATCACAAAGTCGGCAGAAGAGATTGCCGCACAGGAAGAAGAGGTCCCAGAATAAGAAGCTGCCCAAGAGTAGGAAGCCTGAGTAGAAGAAGAAAAAGAACAAGAATAGGTAGACATCTCTGACATCTTGGAGATGTAGATTGTAGGGACCATGGAGAGAAGGCAAACAAAAAATGAGAAAATGTCATCGGTTGGGGAAAACAGACCCACAGGACCAACCGTAACCCCAACTACCATGCTCCAAACGCTGCCTCCAAGGGTAATATTTGGTGAGGTAATCACAGTGGCCAAAATGCTAAATCTCAGCCCACTACCTCCACCACCTCTAGAAAATGCACCAACAGGAGAAAATATTCTAGCAGAAGGGGCTAACAAAGAACAACAGCAAGATGGGGAACCAAACCCTAGAGAAACAAATGTTGATCCAAACAAAGCTAAAGGTGCAGACACCAGGGAAAATAATATAAGTACTACTAAGATAAGTATTGCTGGTGAGCCCAAGAATGTAGGAAAGGAGTCAAAAATGGCTCAGAATACCAGGGAGACACAATAAAACCTTGGAGGGGAACTACAGGAACAAATTCTGGCTATAAGGCCACCTCTACCACCATAATGATTGGTGGAGTCCCAGAAGAGGAAGGCCCCAGTAACACCCAAGGTCCATCTCTCCTTGGCGGAGATGATGGCACAGGCACAGAATCCTCCCAAGGCCAAGAAATGTCAGACAATCCATACTCTTCAGACTAGGCCAAGTGGAGATATAGTAGTGGTGATCGCAACACCTTCCCTAGATGTAGACAAAGCAATGGCAAAGGCCGATGAATACACCATCACCAAAATATCTCTATGAAAGAGAGGGAAATAGGGTGAACTGGACCTGTTAAAAGAAGTAGCCAAGGAGGTAGATGCCTACTATGAAAAGGAGGCCCAAAAATTCAGGACAGAAAATGAAAAGAATACAAACCTCATGGGGCTGCTGATAGAGATTGCACAACCTATTACTGCCATTTCCTTGGAAGTCTCCACATCCAGGACACCACTCCCTTAGGGTGACATAGATTCACTATGGGCTATGAAGAGAAAGGCCTAGGAAATTGATGAATGGGTTACCGAATAGGTGGGAAATGTCTGGCATTTCTTAGTATCCACACTCTTGGACTTATATGCGGCCAACAATACCCTACACTAGGCCGAAACTATTGTCTCCATCCGGGAGGGAGAAATTGAAAAGTATGAAGCATGGAAGGCTGAGTTGGAAGAGCTCATTGGTATTGGAGAAGAAGTTGTCTTTAAGGCTAGAATTTTGGGAGAGGAGTATTTTGACTTTTTCCAAACTTAGCACTCTAGAATTGACCTCACATTGGAGGTAATCAAGCAACTGGTAGGGGCCCTGTGCGACAAAGTCCAAGAAGTTCAAAATTATTTTAATTTATATAATTCATTCATTTCAAAGGTCTCTGGAGTTGATCCTTTTAGTACTAAAACATGTACTCTAGAGGAATACATCATGGGAAAATTTGATGAGATAATGGAATCATAGTATCAATTCCAAGAGGGTATAGATGGAGAAAAAATGACATGGCTAACTCGCATGGTGCTCCAAGGTCACGACATGGCAAAGATGGCCGTAGAATTTAAAGCAAATGTTCCAGATCTCAGCGAGCAGGTGGAGGTGGCCAAGTACCATCGGGCCAGCCTCAAAGACATTAACAAAGATGGAATCACCCACCTCCCAGAAACCTTCAGTGATACTAAGGTAAAATAAAATTCTCTGGGTCTGGAGATGATCACAAGAAGATGTATTTTGTATTTATTCATTCTTTTGGAGTGCAAGCTTCCAGATCCCAGAGTTCTGCATCCAATAATTTTGTGCTCTTTCAGTGACTCATGTCTAGGTTCCCAGAGCCGACCGATCACTATCAGATAGTTAATGAAGGTGTTAGAAAGTAGGTAATTGCAACAAGTCACGTTGGCTCAAAGGGTGATCCTGATAGATGGTCTTCCTAAGGTGCCACTCCAACATAACACCTGACGCATCGGAGACAGTGAGAAATTTTCACATTGATGAGGTGTGTAGCCTCAATCCCTGGGGGATCAGATTCCTTCTTTCCTCCCTCTGGCTCTCTTCTCAAGGATGATTCTTCCACTCCTTTCTTTTATTATTCTTCTGACATGTCAGACCTTTTCCGTCTTGAGGTCTTTGTAGCATGGTGCAAGTAGTACCAGCCAGCAGAAATTATATTTTATTGATTAAGTGTAAATTGGATTAGGTTAGTTTTAGGATAAAGCTTGTGTATAAATAATAAGTCTGACCTCATTCTAAGGGTCATAAAAATTAATGATTTTGTAGTCCATAGCTATAGCACTTTCATTTTTTTTTTCAGTTCTTAGTTGCAGAGCTCAATACTCCTTAGTTGTTAGAAGCTCTCAGTAGTTAGATGCTCCCTTGGGGCCGCCATTATTGTATGCACCAATGTTGGCTAGAAATATGTTAATGAAGAAGGAAGGATTCTCTCAATGATGTTGTTAGCATTCTGATCTCTGGATTAACGTTATTTTTATGTTGTACATTCCTTATGTCCCTTGCTTTAATGTTTTAAGTAGATTAACACCTTTTTTTTCCTCGCTATTGGATAAATATGAACTGCTGGTTCTATGTTTATTCAATATTTAGTGTAGCATGTTAGAGCATGGTTGATGTTTTGAATGTTTGGTATAAAATATAAGTAGATGAAATATTTCTAACCCTATTGTATCTTTTGAAGTTTATTTTGGTAAAATTGATGAGTGCTTGCAAGAAACCTGACCTACCTAAATCCCCAGAGTAGACAAGCCGAGATAACTAGCTATCCCCCCAAACAAAATAGTTGCACTCCCAACTAAGCCCCCGCACTGTTGAGACCTAACTCTCAGGTGCTTGAAGGCCTGGGGATTCTCATTTCTCCAGACAACCTTTACACATGAAGTTGACCGGTACCCTGGTACCTGGTGACAACTTACCTCTGTTGGAGGAACCGGTGACAAAGTCCCTGTTAGAGTAATCTTTAGTAATTACTCTTTAGTGCTTAAGTTTCACTTAGGCAGTTTCTATTTTTGATAGTTTCCCTTTTAGGGTTTTGGTATCCTTTATAAGGAATCACCGCTTTACATTTCATAAGGAGATTGTAATCATTTTTCATCATTGTTAATAGAAGCTTATTTTTCTTGCAACATGGTTTTGTAGTCTCTGGCCTATCGGCCGCCATAGTTGTCTTTCTCTCTTCTGTCTTCATTCTTGTAGCAGTCTTTGCATGCAGGTGTTCTTGGGAAGATTTGCAGTTCAGCAAATCTAACATGGTATCAGAGCCATCTTGCTGCCGGCTGTTTGAGTTTTTTTGAAGCGTTCGAGGGTTTGAAGGTTTCACAGCTTTTTCTGGCTTATTTTTGTGGTTCTGGGGGGTCTCTATTTTTGGAGGCATTTTGGACCAAAACCGACCTCATGGTTGAGTCCGAAAGGCCCAAAAACCCCAGAATCCATATAAGGTTCGTCCATTTTGGACACCGAGGCATCTAGGAAAATTTTCTTGCCCTCCCAAGGGCCGTACGGATGAGAAAAATAAAAAATAAAAATCAAAAACCATATTTTTATGTGTTTTATGTGTTTATATTAAACGTGCGCAGTTGGATTTAAAAGGTGCCACTGGGGGGCCGCCACCGCCCCACCGGGGCTCAGCCACCACCGGTGGCCCCTCTGCACGTCGCGGCCCATGCTGCCCCCTTCTCCGAGTTCCCAGCGCCCGACGCCCCGCCGCTCATCGGCCTGCTCCACTGGCGTTCTGCTCCACCGCTCTGATAGGCTCTGCTGCTTTGGCTCTGCTTGCCGCCGGTCACAGAACCCCGCTCCGCCCGAGACCACCGCCCGCCCACCGCTCCCCGGTGGTGGGAATTTTGGCAGCCCCCACGGGCTTTAAGCACTAGCGGCTAGTCCTTTCAATGATCACGGGCTCCGATTTTGGCCCCCTGGGTGTGCCATGCGCCCAGGGGCCTATTTTTTTAGCCCCTAGGGCTTCTGTTGGCCCTTTTGGAGTAATTTTGACCCTACCTGTCTGTTTTCACTTTACAAGGAGCATACGGGGGTCTTTTCTGACTTCCATATACCGTCAGAAAGCTCTTTCCAAGAAATTTCTAATGGTGGAGGTTAAAGTTTTTGGTTCCACTGTTTCAATAGTGTTTTTTTCTGTTGAAGTCTGATGTCTCTTTTTTCCTTTCGGGAGTCATATCTAGCTCATCCAGACTCTTTTTTCGGCAAACGAGATATCGTCAGAAAGCTGGTTCAATGTGATATTCATTGGAAGAGATTATTTTTCCAGGTTCTGCTCTAGGTTTTTACTCCTCCGCGTTTAGCAGTTTATGCCCTCTGGTGGTGTGCTTGGTTCTACAGGTCCTGGGATCTCTTCTTCTGAGTTCATAGCTCACTCTTCTTTTTGACTTCTGAGCTTGCATGCTCCTTTTGATGCATTCTTGTTTCTGTAAACGCACTGAGATAAAGTGCCTACTTCTGCATTCTTGGATCTTGTACACCTTGTTCAGTTTTTGTACTCGCACTCTGTTATAAAGTGCCATGGGGGGTTATGATGCAGTTGCCGCTTTAGGCGCATCCACTTTTGTCAAGTGAGCATACCTTCCATGACATTAGCCCATGCTATGTGTCAATGACACCATCCTTTATCCTGTGTGTGTGCTTCTGTTGCACTGTTGGTGTTCCTGGTTCTTCTTCTACAGCTGTTTCTGGTACTGTATTTCAGTGTTCCTGTCACCTCTCCCAGTTCAACATTATGGGGGGGTTCACCTATTGGTTCTATTGCTTCCTGGTTCGATTGATCAGCTCTTCAGACATTTGTCTTCTCCTGGTTCGATTGATCAGCTCTTCAGACATTTGTCTTCTCTACCTGGTCATGCACTTCAGTGGGGGTTCCAGCAGTATCTTCTGACAGAGTTTTCAGACATGCTTCAGAGATGCTTCTTGCTCATT
>MU224213.1:318368-349851 GCA_018584345.1 Thuja plicata
TATGCTGTTGAAATAATCTTAGAACTACATTTCATCTCACATTCCATGCTTTTGCATTGTTTTAGTTTCATTCTTTAGAGCTAAAATACATGTTTTACCTTCTTTTTAGTTTGTTTTCATCTTAAATTCTTCATGCAAGAATAGTATTGGTCACTGATTTATAGCATATTCTGAGGGCTAAATATGTTATTCATTACACTCTTTCTAGTTAGAAGGCAATAGGCCAATATTAGTGATTTTGAACGTTTTGACTAACCATTTGAACTAATGCAATGACCTATTGAGTGTTTGTGTTAAAATATCGGATACAATATCATGAAATTCATTCAACAAATCTGCAACTTCTACAGAAAAATCTTCTACTTCCTCCTTACTAGCTTTTGAAATTAAAGCAAAACACACATGCTCATGCCTCATACCATCTAGGAAATTTCTTCCATCAACAAAAGTTATTATTTCACTACCACATACATTTTCTTCTGTGTCATTCAATGGCTTTGGCTTATGTCACACTCCATCCTTTATCACGGAATAGGTATTCGCACGACCATCATGTACAACACATCTGTCAAACTTCCATGGTCTACCCAACAACATATGACATACATCCATAGATATGATATCACATAGTACCTAATCATGGTATCTGCCAATCTTGAACTTCACGAGGCATTGTTCATTGACCATGACCTTGTGGTCATCCTGTACCCAGGCAATCCGATATGGATGTGGGTGTTTCTATCTCTTGAGCTTCAACTTTGTCACCATCTCTTATAACACCAAATTTTAAGTGCTTTCACTATCAATAATCATATCACAACACTTACCCTCACACTTACATCTGGTGCAAAACAGGCTCCTCCTTTATTCAGGTTCATTCTCACCACTCAGCAGGATTCTTCTGTTAATCAGTGTTTCTCCTCTTTCAGCATCTTCAGAATGTGATGATCTGGCATCTTCATCTACATGTGTAACTCTGGCCTAGCCTTCATTTCTCCTATCTATTCTTCCTTAGCACTGAGGACATTCAAATGCACTATGACCTTCTTCTCCACACTGAAAACATGTTTCACAGAAGCCTCCTCTTCCAGATCCTTGTCCTCTTCCTCTTCCTCTTTGATCTTTATTACTCTAATCTTGAAAATGATTGGAATTGATTCCTCACTGATTCTAACCATTACTGGCCTCATCCTTCTTTTATGGATCTTCATTTCGGCCACCATATGACCATCCACCAGATCTTCCACCACGACCTCTTCCATTTTGTCTGTTCTCAAACTTCTTGTTCAGCTTTTCTTCTACTTTCAGGGAAAACTGGTATGCCTCCTCAATACTGTTCATTAAAACCAGATTCAACTCCTCTTGAATGCTTGGCCTCAACCTATTAAGGTAATGGGAAACTTTCTCCTTATCAGCTTCTACATGGCCTATTCTAATGAGGATTCGATAGAACTCCTCTATATACTCCTAAACAGATCTTCCTGCTTGCTTCAAACTTTGCATTTTCTTCAGCAAGTCAAGCTCATAATCAACAGGAATGAACTATCACTTCAACTTATCCACCATCTGATCCCATCTTGTGATTTTATCCTTTCCCCTTCGATTTCACTCCAATTGGATCTCCTACAACCAGATCTTCGCATGATCCTTTAGTCTGGCCTTCACAAACTTGACCCGATCAGGATCCTTAATATATTCATACTCGAAATATTCTTCACATTTGTTGATCCAGTCAATCAAATCATTTGGGTTAAGATTCTCTAAAAATATAGGAACCTCAATCTTAGGTCTTTTCCCAATCTTGGAAATGGCTCAGAAAAGCCTTTCTTCTTTTGGGTTCAAAACTTTAACTTTTTCTTGATCATCATTTCCTTCTTTAGCTTCATCCTCACTTTCGTTTCTAACATTAAGATTCATTCCTTTGCGAATCTCTTCTTTCAATGCTCGCACTTGTCTCTGAAGCTATCTAACCTTAGGTGTCACAACACCATCTCTTCCGCCATGTTCCCTTCATGGAGGCATTTTTGTGATGCACACTAAAACCCTAACCACTGTCCTGGTGCAAACTACCTCGCAGTCGGTAATCTATTTACACAAAAACCCTAACCCACGGTCCTAGTGCAAACTACCTTGTAGTCAGTGATCTGTTTACACACTCAGGAACTCCTGCTCTGATACCACCTGATGAAGGGTGCTCCCCTTAATGCCACAAACACATAACAGAAACAACAAAGCAACAATAATTTGCAAGAACAAAAAATGGGCTTCTTATTATCTCCACAAATGTGGAATTACAAACTATTAGAATTATAATATGCAAAGCCACATGGGCATTCCCCTTACAATATTCTGTAGGAAAAAGCCTTGAATTATTACCCAGATCTACCCAGAACTGCCCTAGACAACACAATGGGCCTTCTTTATATAGGCAATTTCCACCACTCGAGAAGGTTCCAGAAATTTAGCCCATAGGGCTGACCAAACTTAGAATTATTTTATTTTACAATTTATTACATCATAGTTGGCTCAAAATAAGTTTTGAAACCCGAACAAAATTTTTGAAGAAAAATTATTTTTTGCCATTTTAGGTGACCCAACTTCTAAAGACCATAAGTCATCGCCAGTTGACCCGATTGACTATTATGACCCCAATCCGAAAAGGCCACAAAGCGCTCTACAGGATTGACATATGCAAGCGCTTGTCACCCAAATTTTTGACCTCATCCCGGGCCTCTAAATCCTTCAAAATAGAGTTCAAAGTTTCTGTACCCTGCTACCAATACCAAAAATCTTTAATATCTTCAAAACTAGACCTGATCTAGCCATGAAACTTTATTGGCAGGTTGATAAGACTGAGATGAACCTCCACATATGAAATCAAAATATTCTGAGATCGTATGACCAACTTACTAAAAATAGCAAGTTTCCATAGGTAGTAGCTATGCACAAGATAGCCCTTATTGAAAAGGAAACAAATATATTTTTGGGTGATGCAAGATTGCCCTTACACCCAGGATGCTCCTGCATCAAACACCTGGGGTGATTTCAAAAGTGACCCTGTCACGACTCAGGTGTGTAGAGGAAAACCAAGATGGTTAACCTCTTCCCTTGTCAGCCATGATGAATCTTCAACAAGTCGTCCTTTCCATTTGACCAAATATTCTTCATATGTCTTATTTCTTGTGCTTCTACTAACACGACTATCCAGTATGTCTTCAATCTCCTTCGTATCTGAACTGCTTGCTAGAATACTCCACTGTGCCGCTGTGATCTCATCTTCAACACCTCCTTCATGATACTTTGTCAAATATGAAATGTTAAGCACTGGTGAAATATTCAGCTCACTAGGCAATTCTACCTCATATGCATTTCCTGAATCATACTTCTTCAGTATCTTACATGGTCCAAACTTCTTCATTTTCAGCTTGTTATATGTACCAACTAGAAACCGCTCCTTCCGTAAGTGAACCATGACTTCATCCCTAACCTGAAATTCTTTGTCTCCTTTTCTTAGCTGCCGTAGCCTTATACTGTGCATTCATTTTGGTAATGTGCTTCCTCACTTCCTCATGGATGTTCTTCAAGTGTTCTGCAAAATCCTCAGCTTCACCACTACTTATTTCTCCTTTATCTATCTTCCTCAATTCAGATGCATTTCTTGGACTACTTCCATATACAATCTAGAATGGTGATTTACCAGTGCTCCTGTTGACAAAATTATTGTATACAAATTCTTCCTTTGGTAAAATCAAATCCCATCCTATTGGCTTATCTCCAACCAAACATCTCAACAAATTCCCCAAACTCCTATTCACCACCTCTATCTATCCATCAGTCTATGGATGATGTGACAAACTGAACTTCAAATCTATCTTCAACTTCTTCCACAACGTACGCCAGAAATATCCAACAAACTTAGTGTCTCGATCTAAAATTATGGTCTTTGGAAAACCATGTAGCCTCACCACTTCTCTGAAAAATAATTTTGCTACATGAACAACATCATTAGTGTTCTTGCAAGGAATGAAATGTGCCATCTTCAAAAATCTGTCAACCACCACAAAGATTGAATCTTTTCCCCACTGAGTCCTCGGTAAACCAAGAACAAAGTCCATATTGATATCCTCCAAAGGATTCTCTGGTATAGGTAATGGGTGATACAACCCTGTATTCTGCTTCACTCATTTCACGATCTGACATACTCTGTAACTCTGTACAAACTTATTCACATCTTGCTACAACTGTGGCCAATAATAATTCTCACTAACCAAAGCAACGGTTTTATCACAACCAAAATATCTAGCAAATCCTCTGCTATGCTTCTCCTTGATGAGATTCTCCCTCATACAACTTTGTGGAATGCACAACTGACTCCCTTTGAATAGCATACCATCCTGGATGATGAAATTCAGCCATTTCATCCTGTCTATAGTATCAGGTTCTGTACAAGCTTTCTAAGCTTCACCAAAATTAGGATCCTTTGGATACAAATTATTGAGTTCATTGAACCCAACCACCTCAATCTTCATCTTTGTCAGCAATAGTTTCCTTCCGCTAAGGGCATGTGCAACCTTGTTAGACTTTCCACTCCTGTGTTTCAAAACAAATGTATAACTCTACAAAAATTCAACCCATTTCAAATGCCTTTGCTTAAACTTTCCTTGACTATTCAAATATTGCAAAGCTTGATGATCAATATACAAAACAAACTCCTTAGGAAGTAGATAATGTCTCCACTTTATTAATTCCTGAACTATAGTATAAAATTCCTGATCATAAACAAAATACTTTCTCTTGGCATCATTTAACTTCTCACTAAAATAAGCAACAGGTTTACCTTCTTAGCTCATAACAACTCCTATTGCAATACCACTAGCATCACAATCTACTTGAAACATCTTATTAAAATTTTGGAGTGCTAAAATAGGTTGTTCTGTAACTTTTTGTTTCAAAAATTGAAAACTCTTTTCTGCCCCATTAGTCCACTTAAACTCTTTTCTATCCCCTCTCATTGTTTTGGTCAAGGGTCCATAAATACTGCTAAAATTTCTGATAAACTTTCTGTAAAAGCTAGCTAGACCATGAAAATATCTTTCCTCAGTAGCACTCCTTGGAATAGGCCATTCAAGGATAGCTTGTACCTTATTTGGGTCCAATTTTAGACCTTCTACTGAAACTATAAATCATAAATACACTAACTCCTTCTTCACAAAACTGCACCTCTTCAAATTTATCAACAATTTCTCTTCTCTTAGCTTCTCAAATACCATATGAATATGCATCATATGCTCCTCCAATGTCTTACTAAACATCAAAATATCATCTAGGTAAACAATGACAAACTTACACAAAAAAAATTTCAGAACCTCGTTCATGAGCTGCATGAAAGTGCTCGGTGCATTGGTTAGCACAAAAGGCATGAATAACCACTTGTACAATCCTTCCTTTGTCTTGAAGAAAGTCTTCTATTCATCTCCTTCTCTAATCTGAATATGATGATATCCACTCTTCAGATCTATATTTGAGAAATACACAGCTCCACTCAAACAGTCCATAATATCATCCATTCATGACAATGGAAACTTGTACTTGATTGTGATCTTGTTTATTGCCCTGGAGTCTGTACACATCCTCCACTCTCCATTCTTCTTTGGTGCTAATACTGCTGGTATAGCACAGGGACTTAGACTCTCATGGATCAATCCTTTCTGCAACAACTCATGTACTTGTCTATTCAACTCCTCACTTTCTGTAGGTTTCATTCTTTGTGCTACCTTATTTGGAAAACTCACTCCTAGAATAAAGTCCATCTAATGACTGATCTTCCTGACTGGTGGTAATCCATTAGGCACATTATCAGATACAATATCCTGAAACTCATTAAATAAATCTGCAACTTCTACAGGAACATCTTCTACTTCCTCCTTACTAGCTTTTGGAATTAAAGAAAGACACACATGCTCATGCCTCATACCATCTAGAAACTTTCTTCCATCAACAAAATTTATTCTTGCACTACCACATACCTTTTATTCTATGTCATTCAATGGCTTTAGCTTATGTCACACTCCATCCTTTATCATGGAATAGGTATTTGCACAACCATCATGTACAACACATCTATGAAACTGCCATGGTCTACCCAAAAACATATGACATACATCCATAGATATGATATCACACAATACCTCATCATGGTATCTGTCAATATTGAACTTCACGAGGCATTGTTCATTGACCATGACCTTGTGGTCATCCTTTACCTAGGCAATCCGATATGGATGTGGGTGTTTCTATCTCTTGAGCTTCAACTTTGTCACCATCTCTTCTAACACGAAATTGTCAGTGCTTCCACTATCAATAATCACATCATAACACTTACCCTCACATTTTCACCTAGTGCGAAATAGGCTCCTCCTTTGTTCAGGTTCATTCTCACCACTTAGCAGGACTCTTCTATTAATCAGCATTTCTCCTCTTTCAGCATCTTTAGAATGTGATGATCTGACATCTTCATCTATATGTGCAACTCTGGCCTAGCCTTCATTTCTTCTATCTATTATTTCTTGGCACTAAGGACATTCAAATGCCCTATGACCTTCTTCTTCACAGTGAAAACATGTTCCACGAAAGCCTCCTCTTCCAGATCCTTGTCCTCTACCTCTTCCTCTCTGATCTCTATTATTCTGATCTTGGAAATGATTGAAATTGTTTCCTTGCTGATTCTGACTGTTACTGGCCTCATCCTTCTTTTTCAGATCCTCATTTCGGCCACCATATCACCATCCACCAAATCTTCTACCACGACCTCTTCTATTTTGTCTTCTCTCAAAATTCTTGTTCAACTTTTCTTCTACTTTTAGGGCAAACTGGTATGCCTCCTCAATACTGTTCATTCGAACTAGATTCAACTCCTCCTGAATGCTTGGCCTCAACCAATTAAGGTAATGGGCAACTTTCTCCTTATCATCTTTTGCATGGCCTATTCTGATGAGGATTCGATAGAACTCCTCTGTATACTCCTGAACAAATCTTCCTGCTTGCTTAAAACTTTGCATTTTATTAAGCAGGTCAAGCTCATAATCAATAGGAATGAACTGTCACTTCAAATTATCCACCATCCGATCCTATCTTGTGATTTTATCCTTTCCCCTTTGATATTGCTCCAATTGGATCTCCTGCCACCAGAGCTTCGCATGACCCTTGAGTCTGGCCTTCGCAAACTTGACCCGATCAGGATCCTCAATAACTTCATACTCAAAATATTCTTCACATTCGTTGATCCAGTCAATCAACTCCTCAGGGTTAAGATTCCCTGAAAATGTAGGAACCTCAATCTTAGGTCTTTTCCCAATCTTTGAAATGGCTCGAAAAAGCCTTTCTTCTTCTGGATTCAAAACTTCAACTTCTTCTTGATCATCATTTCCTTCTCCAGCTTCATCCTCACTTTCATTTCTAACATTAAGATTCATTCCCCTACAAATCTCTTCTTGCAATGCTCACACTTATCTCTGGAGCTCTCTAACCTTAGGTGTCACAACACTAGCTCTTCTTCCACGTTCCCTTCATGGAGGCATTTTCATGATGTGCACTGAAACCCTAACCACAGTCCTTGTGCAAACTGCCTCACAGTCGGTGATCTGTTTACACAAAAACCCTAACCCACAGTCCTAGTATAAACTGCCTCACAGTAGGTGATATATTTACACACTTAGGAACTCCTGCTCTGATACCACCTGATGAAGGGTGCTCCCCTTAATGCCACAAACACATAACAGAAATAGCAAAGCAACAACAATTCGCAAGACTAGTAGAAAATGGGCTTCTTATTATCTCCACAAATTTGGAATTACAAACTTTCAGAATTACAATATGCAAAGCCACATGGGCATTACCCTTACAATATTCTATAGGACAAAGCCTTGAATTATTACCCAAATCTACACAGAACTGCCCTAGACAACACTATGGGCCTTCTTTATATAGGCAATTTCCACCGCCCGAGAAGATTCTAGAAGTTTAGCCCATAGGGCCGACCAAACTTAGAATTATTTTATTTTACAATTTATTACATTATATTCGACTCAAAATAACTTTTGAAACCCGAACATAATGTTTGAAGAAAAATTATTTTTCACCATTTCAGGTGACCCAACTTCCAAAGACCATAAGTCATCGCCAGTTGACCCGATTGACTATTATGACCCCAATCTGAAAAGGTCACGAAGTGCTCTATAGGGTTGACTCACGCAAGCACCCATCGCCCAAATTTATAACCTCATCCGGGGCCTCTAAAGCCTTCAAAACTAAGTTCAAACTTTTTGTACCCTGTTGCCAATACCGAAAATCTTTAATATCTTCAAAACTAGACCTGATCTAGCCATGAAAATTTACTAGCAGGCTGATAAGACTGAGATAAACCTTCACATGTGAAATCAAAACATTTTGAGATTGTATGACCAACTTACTAAAAATAGAAACTTTCCATAGATAGTAGCTCTGCACAAGATAGCCCTTATTGAAAAGCAAACAGAAATATTTTTGGGTGATGCAAGATTGCCCTTACACCCAGGATGCTCCTACATCAGACACCCAGGGTGATTTGAGAAGTGAACTTGTCATGACTCAAGTGTGCAGAGAAAAACCAAGATGGTTAACCTCCTCCCTTGTCAGCCATGATGAATCTTTAATAGGTCATCCTTTCCACTTGACCAGATATTCTTCATATGTCCTGTTCCTTGTGCTTCTACCAACATGACTATCCATTATGTCTTCAATCTCCTTGGTATCTGAACTACTTGCTGAAATACACCACTGTGCTGCTGTGATCTCATCTTCAACACCTCTTTCATGATACTCTGTCAAATCTAAAATGTTAACTACTAGTGAAATATTCAGGTCACTAGGCAATTCTACCTCATATGCATTTTTTGAATCATGCTTCTTCAGTATCTTACATGGTCCAAACTTCTTCATTTTAGCTTGTTATATGTACCAACTAGAAACCGCTCCTTCCGTAAGTGAACCATGACTTCATCCCCAACCTGAAATTCCTTATGTCTCCTTTTCTTCTCTGCCTTAGCCTTATACTATGCATTCATTTTGGTAATTCACTTCCTCACTTCGTCATGGATATTCTTCAAGTGTTCTACAAAATCCTCAGCTTCAGCACTACTTATTTCTCCATTATCTATCTTCCTCAATTCAGATGCATTTCTTGGACTACTTCCATATACAATCTAGAATGGTGATTTACCAGTGCTCCTATTGACAGAATTATTGTATGCAAATTCTGCCTGTGATAAAATCAAATCCCATCTTTTTGGCTTATCTCCAACCAAACATCTCATCAAATTTCCCAAACTCCTATTCACCACCTTTGTCTTTCCATCAGTCTGTGGATGATGTGACAAACTGAACTTCGAATCTATCTTCAACTTCTTCCACAACGTACGCCAGAAATATCCAACAAACTTAGTATCTCGATCTAAAACTATGGTCTTTGGACAACCATGTAGTCTCACCACTTCTCTGAAAAATAATTCTGCTACATGAACAACATCATTAGTCTTCTTGCAGGGAATGAAATTTGTCATCTTTGAAAATCTGTCAACCACCACAAAGATTGAATCATGTCCCTTCTGAGTCCTCTGTAAACCAAGAACAAAGTCCATACTGATATCCTCCCAAGGATTTTCTGGTATAGGTAATGGCTGATACAACCCTGTATTCTACTTCACTCCTTTTGCCATCTAACATACTTTACAACTCTGTACAAACTTCTTCACATCTTGCTGCAACTATGGCCAATAATAATTCTCTCTAACCAAAGCAAGGGTTTTATTACGACCAAAATGTCTAGCCAATCCTCCGCTATGCTTCTTCTCGATGAGATTCTCCCTCATAGAACTTTGCAGAATGCACAACTGACTCCCTTTGAATAGCATACCATCCTGGATGATGAAATCCATCCATTTCGCCCTGTCTATAGTAACAGGTTCTATGCAAGCTTTCCAAGCTTCACCAAAATCAGGATCCTTTGGATACAATTTTTTGAGTTTATTTAACCCAACCACCCGAATCTGCATCTCTATTAGCAATAGTTTCCTTCTACTAAGGGAATCTACAACCCTGTTATACTTTCCACTCCTGTGCTTCAAAACAAATGTATAACTCTACAAAAATTCAACCCATTTCAAATGCCTTTGGTTCAACTTTCCTTGATTATTCAAATATTGCAAAGCTTGATGATCAGTATACAAAACAAACTCCTTAGGAAGCAGATAATGTCTCCACTTCTTTAATGCTTTGACTATAGCATAAAGTTCCTGATCATAAACAAAATACTTTCTCTTGGCATCATTTAACTTCTAACTGAAATAAGCAACAGGTTTACCTTCTTGGCTCATAATAGCTCCTATTGCAGTACCACTAGCATCACAATCTACTTGAAACACCTTATTAAAATCTAGGATTGCTAAAATAGGTTGTTCTATAAATTTTAGTTTCAACAATTGAAAACTCTTTTCTTCCCCATTAGTCCACTTAAACTCTTTTCTATCCGCTCTCATTGTTTCAGTCAAGGGTCCACAAATACTGCTAAAATTTCTGATAAAAGTTTTGTAAAAGCTAGCTAGACCATGAAAATATCTTACCTCAGTAGCACTCCTTGGATTAGGCCATTCAAGGATAGCCCGTACCTTCTCTGGATCCATTTTTAGACCTTCTACTGAAACTACAAATCTCAAATACACTAACTCCCTTACAAAATTGCACTTCTTCAAATTTATCAACAATTTCTCTTCTCTTAGCTTCTAAAATACCATACGAATATGCATCATATGCTCCTCCAATGTCTTACTAAAGATCAAAATATCATCTAGGTAAACAATGACAAACTTACCCAAAAATTCTTTTAGAACCTCGTTCATGAGCCGCATGAAAGTGGTCGGTGCATTGGTTAGCCTAAAAGGCATGACTAACCACTTGTACAATTCTTCCTTTGTCTTGAAGGTAGTCTTCCATTCATCTCCTTCTCTAATCCGAATCTAATGATATCCACTCTTTAGATCTATCTTTGAGAAATACACAACTCCATTCAAACAGTCCATAATATCATCCATTCGTGGCAATGGAAACCTGTACTTGATTGTGATCTTGGAAATTATTGGAATTTTTTCCTCACTGATTCTGACTTTTACTGGCCTCATCCTTCTTTTTTAAATCTTCATTTTGGCCACCATATGACCATCCACTAGATCTTCCACCACGACCTCTTCCATTTTGTCTTCTCTCAAACTTCTTGTTCATCTTTTCTTCTACTTTCAGGGCAAACTAGTATGCCTCCTCAATACTGTTCATTCAAACTAGATTCAATTCCTCCTGAATACTTGGCCTCAACCCATTAAGGTAATGGGCAAATTTCTCCTTATCATCTTCTATATGGCCTATTATGATGAGGATTCGATATAACTCCTCTGTATACTCCTGAACAAATCTTCTTGCTTGCTTCAAACTTTGCATTTTCTTAAGCAGGTCAAGCTCATAATCAACACGAATGAACTGTGACTTCAACTTATCCACCATCTAATCTCATCTTGTGATTTTATCCTTTCCCCTTCGATTTCACTCCAATTTGATCTCCTGCCACCACATCTTTGCATGACCCTTCAGTCTAGCCTTCGCAAACTTGACCCAATCAGGATCCTCAATATCTTTATACTCAAAATATTCTTCACATTAGTTGATCCAGTCAGTCAACTCCTCTAGATTAAGATTCCCTAAAAATATAGTAACCTCAATCTTAGGTCTTTTTCCAATCTTGGAAATGGCTCAGAAAAGCATTTCTTCTTCTAGATTCAAAACTTCAACTTCTTCTTGATCATCATTTCCTTCTTTGGCTTCATCCTCACTTTCATTTCTAATATTAAGATTCATTCCTCTACGAATATCTTCTTCCAATGCTTGCACTTATCTCTGGAGCTCTCTAATCTTAGGTGTCACAACACCATATCTTCCACCACGTTCCCTTCGTGGAGGCATTTTCGCGATGCATGCTGAAACTCTAACTACGGTCCTGGTGCAAACTGCCTCACAGTCGGTAATCTATTTACACAAAAACCCTAACCTATGGTCCTGGTGCAAAATGCCTCACAGTCGAAGATCTATTTACACATTCAGGAACTCCTACTCTGATACCACCTGATGAAGGGTGCTCCCCTTAATGCCACAAACACATAACAGAAACAGTGAAGCAACAAAAATTTGCAAGAACAAAGAATGGGCTTCTTATTATCTCCACAAATGTGGAATTACAAACTTTTAGAATTACAATATGCAAAGCCACATGGGCATTCCCCTTACAATATTCTATAAGACAAAGCCTTGAATTATTGCCCAGCTCTACCCAGAACTGCCCTAGACAACACTACAGGCCTTCTTTATATAGGCAATTTCCACCGCCCGAGAAGGTTCTAGAAATTTAGCCCATAGGGCCGACCAAACTTAGAATTATTTTATTTTACAATTTATTACATCATAGTCGGCTCAAAATAAATTTTGAAACTCAAACAGAAATTTTGAAGAAAAATTATTTTCTGCCATTTTAGGTGACCCAACTTTCGAAGACCATAAGTCATCACCAGTTGAACCAATTGACTATTATGACCCCAATCTGGAAAGGCCAAAAAGTTCTCTACAGGCTTGAATAGAACAAGCGCCCACCACCCCAAATTTGGACCTCATTCAGGGCCTCTAAAGCCTTCAAAACTGAGTTCAAAGTTTTTGTACCCTACTGCCAATATCAAAAATCTTTAATATCTTCAAAACTAGACCTGATTTAGCCATGAAACTTTACTGGCAGGCTGATAAGACTGAGATGAAAATCCACATGTGAAATCAAAATATTCTGAGATCATATCACCAACTTACTAAAAATAGCAAGTTTTCATAGATAGTAGCTCTGCACAAGATAGCCCTTATTGAAAAGCAAATAAAAATATTTTTGGGTGATGCAAGAATTCCCTTACACCCAGGATGCTCCTGCATCAGACACATGGGGTGATTTGAGAAATGACCCTGTCATAACTCAGGTGTGCAGATGAAAACCAATATAGTTAACCTCCTCCCTTGTCAGCCATGATGAATCTTCAATAGGTCCTCCTTTCCACTTGACCAGATATTCTTCATATGTCCTATTCCTTGTGCTTCTACCAACACAACTGTCCAGTACGTCTTCAATCTCCTTGGTATCTGAACTACTTGCTAGAATAATCCACTGTGCCACTGTGATCTCATCTTCAACACCTCCTTCATGATAGTCTATAAAATCTAAAATGTTAAGCACTAGTGACATATTCAGCTCATTGGGCAATTCTACTTCATATGCATTTCCTGAATCATGCTTCTTAAGTATCTTACATGGTCCAAACTTATTCATTTTTAGCTTTTTATATGTACCAACTAGAAACTTCTCCTTCTCTAAGTGAACCATGACTTCATCCCCAACCTAAAATTTCTTATGTGTCCTTTTCTTATCTGCCTTAGCCTTATACTATGCATTCATTTTGGTAATGTGCTTCCTCACTTCCTCATGGATGTTCTTCAAGTGTTCTGCAAAGTCTTCAACTTCAACACTACTTATTTCTCCGTTATCTATCTTAATCAATTTAGATGCATTTCTTGGACTACTTCCATATACAATCTAGAATGAAGATTTACCAGTGCTCCTGTTGATAGAATTATTGTATGCAAATTCTGCCTGTGGTAAAATAAAATCCCATCCTATTGGCTTAACTCCAACCAAACATCTCAGTAAATTCTCCAAACTCCTATTCACCACCTCTATCTTTCAATCAGTCTATGGATGATGTGATGAACTAAAATTCAAATCTTTCTTCAACTTCTTCCACAATGTATGCCAGAAATATCTAACAAACTCAGCATCTCGATCTAAAACTATGGTCTTTGGAAAACCATGTAGTCTCACCACTTCTCTGAAAAATAATTCTGCTACATGAACAACATCAATAGTCTTCTTAAAGGGAATGAAATGTGCCATCTTCAAAAATCTGTCAACCACCACAAAGATCAAATCATGTCCCCACTGAGTCCTTGGTAAACCAAGAACAAAGTCCATACTGATATCCTCCCAAGGATTCTTTGGTATAGGTAATGGCTGATACAACCCTATATTCTGCTTCACTCCTTTTACCATCTAACATACTCCGCAACTCTGTACAAACTGCTTCACATCTTGCTGCAACTGTGGCAAATAATAATTCTCACTAACCAAAGCAAGGGTTTTATTACAACCAAAATCTCCAACCAATCCTCTGCTATGCTTCTCCTTGATGAGATTCTCCCTCATAGAACTTCGTGGAAAGCACAACTGACTCCCTTTGAATAGCATACCAGCCTAGATGATGAAATCTACCCATTTTGTCCTGTCTATAGTAACAGGTTCTGTACAAGCTTTCCAAGCTTCACCAAAATCAGGATCCTTTGGATACAAATTCTTGAGTTCATTGAACCCAACCACCTCAATATCTATCTCTGTCAGCAATAGTTGCCTTCTGCTAAGGGCATCTGCAACCCTGTTAGACTTTCCACTCCTGTGTTTCAAAACAAATGTATAACTCTGCAAAAATTCAACCCATTTTAAATGCCTTTGGTTCAACTTTCCTTGACTATTCAAATATTGCAAAACTTGATGATCAGTATATAAAACAAACTCCTTAGGAAGAAGATAATTTCTCCACTTCTTTAATGCCTGAACTAAAGCATAAAATTCCTGATCATAAACAAAATACTTTCTCTTGACATCATTTAACTTCTCACTGAAATAAGCAACAGGTTTACCTTCTTGGCTCATAACAGCTCCTATTGCAGTAACACTAGCTTCACAATCTACTTGAAACACCTTATTAAAATTTAGAAGTGCTAAAATAGGTTGTTCTATAACTTTTAGTTTCAACAATTAAAAACTCTTTTCTACCCCATTAGTCCATTTAAACTCTTTTCTATCCCCTCTCATTGTTTTAGTCAAGGGTCCACAATTACTGCTAAAATTTATGATAAACTTTCTATAAAAGCTAGCTAGACCATGAAAATATATTACCTCAGTAGCACTCCTTGGAGTAGGCCATTTAAGGATAGCCTGTACCTTCTCTGGGTCCATTTTTAAACCTTCTACTAAAACTACAAATCCCAAATACACTATCTCCTTCACAAAACTACGCTTCTTCAAATTTATCCACAATTTCTCTTCTCTCAGCTTCTCAAATACCATATGAATATGCATCATATGCTCCTTCGATGTCTTACTAAAGATCAAAATATCATCTAGGTAAACAATGACAAACTTACCTAGAAATTCTTTCAGAACCTCGTTCATGAGCCGCATGAAAGTAGTCGATGCATTGGTTAGCCCAAAAGGCATGACTAACAACTCATACAATCCTTCCTTTGTCTTGAAGGTAGCCTTCCATTCATCTCCTTCTCTGATCTGAATCTGATGATATCCACTCTTCAGATCTATCTTTGAAAAATACACAACTCCACTTAAATAGTCTATAATATCATCTATTCATGGCAATGGAAACTTGTACTTGATTGTGATCTTGTTTATTGCCCTAGAGTCTGTACACATCCTCCACTCTCCATTCTTCTTTGGTGCTAATACCGGTGGTACACCACAGGGACTCAGACTCTCACAGATCAATCCTTTCTACAAAAACTCATGTACTTGTCTGTTCAACTCCTCACTTTCTGTAGGTGTCATTCTGTGTACTGCCTTATTCATAAAACTCGCTCCTAGAATCAAGTCCATCTGATGACTAATCTTCCTGACTGGTGGTAATCTATCAGGCACATTATTGGATATAATATCCTGAAACTCATTCAACAAATCTGCAACTTCTACAGGAACATCTTCTACTTCCTCCTTACCAGCTTTTGGAATTAAATCAAAACACACATGCTCATGCCTCATACCATCTAGTAACTTTCTTCCATCAACAAAAGTTATTCTTGTACTACCACATACCTTTTCTTCTATGTCATTCAATGGATTTAGCTTATGTCGCACTCCATCCTTTATCACTGAATAGGTATTCACACGACCATCATGTACAACACATCTGTCAAACTACCATGGTCTACCCAACAACATATGACATACATCTATAGATATGATATCACACAGTACCTCATTATGGTATCTGCCAATATTGAACTTCACAAGGCATTGTTCATTGACCATGACCTTGTGGTCATCCTGTACCCAGGCAATCCGATATGGATTTGGGTGTTTCTGTCTCTTGAGCTTCAACTTTATCACCATCTCTTCTGACACCAAATTGTTAGTGCTTCCACTATTATTAATCACATCACAATACTTACCCTAACACTTGCACCTGGTGTGAAACAGGCTCCTCCTTTGTTCAGGTTCATTCTCACCACTCAGCAAGACTCTTTTGTTAATTAGCATTTCTCCTCTTTTAGCATCTTTAGAATGTGACGATCTAGCATCTTTATCTACATGTGCAACTCTGCCCTGGCCTTCATTTCTCCTATCTGTTCTTCTTTAGTGCTGAGGGCATTCAAATTCCCTATGACCTTCTTCTCCACAGTGAAAACATGTTCCACGAAAGCCTCCTCTTCCAGATCCTTGTCCTCTTTCTCTTCCTCTCTGATCTCTATTATTCTGATCTTGGAAATGATTAGAATTCTTTCCTCGCTGATTCTAACTATTACTAGCCTCATCCTTCTTTTTTGAATCTTCATTTCAGCCACCATATGACCATCCACCAGATCTTCCACCATGATCTCTTCTATTTTGTCTGCTCTCAAACTTCTTGTTCAGCTTTTCTTCTACTTTCAGGGCAAACTGGTATGCCTCCTCAATACTGTTCATTCAAACCAGATTCAACTCCACTTGAATGCTTGGCCTCAACCCATAAAGGTAATGGGAAATTTTCTCCTTATTAGCTTCTACATGACCTGTTCTAATGAGGATTTGATAGAACTCCTTTGTATACTCCTAAACAGATCTTCCTGCTTGCTTCAAAATTTGCATTTTCTTATGCAGGTCAAGCTCATAATCAACAAGAATGAACTATTGCTTCAAATTATCAACCATCCAATCCCATCTTGTGATTTTATCCTTTCCCCTTTGATTTCACTCCAATTGGATTTCCTGCCACCAGATCTTCGCATGATCCTTCAGTCTGGCCTTCACAAACTTGACCCGATCAGGATCCTCAATATCCTCATACTTGAAATATTCTTCACATTCATTTATCTAATCAATCAACTCCTCTAAGTTAAAATTCCCTGAAAATGTAGGAACCTCAATCTTAGGTCATTTTCCAATCTTGGAAATGGCTCAAAAAAGTCTTTCTTCTTCTGGATTCAAAACTTCAACTTCTTCTTGATCATCATTTCCTTCTTCGGCTTCATCCTCAGTTTTGTTTCTAACATTAAGATTCAGTCCTCTATGAATCTCTTCTTACAATTCTCGTACCTATCTCTGGAGCTCTTTAACCTTAGGTGTCACAACACCAGCTCTTCTACCACATTCCCTTTGTGGAGGCATTTTCACGATGTACCCTAAAACCCTAACCACAGTCCTGGTGCAAATTGCCTCGCAGTCAGCGATCTGTTTACACAAAAAACCCTAACCCATGGTCCTAGTACAAACTACCTCACATTCGGTGATCTGTTTACATACTTAGGAACTCCTGCTCTGATACCACCTGATTAAGGGTGCTCCCCTTGATGCCACAAACACATAACAAAAATAGCGAAGCAACAATAATTTGCAAGAACAGAAAATGGGCTTCTTATTATCTCCACAAATGTGGAATTACAAAATTTTAGAATTACAATATGCAAAGCCACATAGGCATTCTGCTTATAATATTCTATAGGACAAAGCCTCAAATTATTACCTAGATCTACCCAGAACTTCCCTAGACAACACTACGGGCCTTCTTTATATAGGCAATTTCCACCGCTCGAGAAGGTTCCAGAAATTTAGCCCATAGGGCCAACCAAACTTAGAATTATTTTATTTTACAATTTATTACATCATAGTCAGCTTAAAATAACTTTTGAAACCTGAACATAAATTTTGAAAAAAAATAATTTTCTGCCATTTCAGGTGACCCAACTTCTGAAGACCATAAGTCATCGCCAGGTTAACCTATTGACTATTATGACCCCAATCTAGAAAGGTCACAAAGCGCTCTATAGGCTTGACCAGCACAAGCATCTGCCACCCAAATTTCTGACCTCATCCAGAACCTCTAAAGCCTTCAAAATTAAGTTCAAAGTTTTAATACCCTATTGCCAATACCGAAAATCTTTAATATCTTCAAAACTAGACCTGATCTAGCCATGAAACTTTACTGGCATGCTTATAAGACTGAGATGAACCTCCACATGTGAAATCAAAATATTCTAAGATCGTATGACCAACTTACTAAAAATAGAAAGTTTCCATAGCTAGTAGCTCTACATAAGATAGCCCTTATTGAAAAGCAAACAGAAATATTTTTGGGTGATGCAAGATCGCCCTTACACCTAGGATGCTCCTGCATTAGACACCTGGGGTGATTTGAGAAGTGACCCTGTCATGAATCAGGTGTGTAGAGGTAAACTAAGATGGTTAACCTCCTCCCTTGTCAGCCATGATGAATCTTCAATAGGTCATCCTTTCCACTTGACTAGATATTCTTCATATGTCATGTTCCTTGTGCTTCTACCAACATGACTGTCCAGTATGTCTTCAATCTCCTTGGTATCTGAATTACTTGACTGAATACTCCACTGTGCCACTGTGATCTCATCTTCAACACCTTCTTCATGATACTCTATAAAATCTAAAATGTTAAGCACTAGTGAAATATTAAGCTCACTAGGCAATTCTACCTCATATGCATTTCCTAATCATGCTTCTTTAGTATCTTACATGGTCAAAAATTCTTCATTTTTAGCTTGTTATATGTGCCAACTAGAAATCACTCCTCTTGTAAGTGAACTATGACTTCATTCCCAGCCTGAAATTTCTTATGTCTCCTTTACTTATCTACCTTAGCCTTATACTGTGCATTCATTTTGGTAATGCGCTTCTTCACTTTCTCATGGATGTTCTTCAAGTGTTCTACAAAATCCTCAGCTTCAGCACTACTTATTTCTCTTTTATCTATCTTCCTCAATTTAGATGTGTTTCTTGGACTACTTCCATATACAATCTGGAATGGTGAATTACCAGTGCTCCTGTTGACAGAATTATTGTATGCAAATTCTGCCTGTGGTAAAATCAAATCCCATCTTGTTGGCTTATCTCCAACCAAACATCTCAGCAATTTCCCCAAACTCCTATTCACCACCTTTGTCTAGCCATCAGTCTGTGGATGATGTGATGAACTGAACTTCAAATTTGTCTTCAACTTCTTCCTCAATGTACGCCAGAAATATCCAACAAACTTAGTGTCTCGATCTAAAACTATGGTCTTTGGAAAACCATGTAGCCTCACCACTTCTCTAAAAAATAATTCTACTAGATGAATAGCATCATTAATTTTTTTGCAAGGAATGAAATGTGTCATCTTCAAAAATCTGTCAACCACCACAAAGATTGAATCATGTCCCTACTGAGTCCTTGGTAAACCAACAACAAAGTCCGTACTGATATCCTCCCAAGGATTCTCTAGTATAGGTAATGGCTGATGCAACCCTGTATTCTACTTCACTCCTTTTTCCATCCGACATACTCTACAACTCTGTACAAGCTTCTTCACATCTTGCTACAACTGTGGCTAATAATAATTCTCACTAACCAAAGAAATGGTTTTATCACGACCAAAATATCCAGCCAATCCTCCGCTATGCTTCTCCTTGATGAGATTATCCCTCATAGCACTTCGTAGAATGCACAACTAACTCCCTTTGAATAATATACCATCCTGGATGATGAAATCTAGCCATTTCATCCTGTCTATAGTAAAAGGTTATGTACAAGCTTTCCAAGCTTCACCAAAATCAGGGTCCTTTGGATACAAATTCTTGAATTCATTGAACCCAACCACCTCAATATATATCCCTGTCAGCAATAGTTTCCTTCTGCTAAGGGAATCTACAACCCTATTAGACTTTCCACTCCTGTGTTTCAAAAAAAATGTATAACTCTGCAAAAATTCAACCCATTTCAAATGCCTTTGGTTTAACTTTCCTTGACTATTCAAATATTGCAAAGCTTGATAATCAGTATACAAAAAAAAATCCTTAGGAAGCAGATAATGTCTCCACTTCTTTAATGCCTGAACTAAAGCATAAAATTCCTGATCATAAACATAATACTTTCTCTTGGCATCATTTAACTTCTCACTAAAATAAGCAACAAGTTTACCTTCTTGGCTCATAACAGCTCCTATTGCAATACCACTAGCATCACAATCTACTTGAAACACCTTATTAAAATCTGGGAGTGCTAAAATAGGTTGTTCTATAACTTTTTGTTTCAACAATTCAAAACTCTTTTTTGCCCAATTAGTCCACTTAAACTCTTTTCTATCCCCTCTCATTGTTTCAGTCAAGGGTCCATAAATTTTGCTAAAATTTCTGATAAGATTTCTGTAAAAGATAGCTAGACCATGAATTTTTTTTACCTCAATAGCACTCCTTGGAGTAGGCCATTCAAGGATAGCCGTTACCTTCTCAGGGTCCATTTTTAGACCTTCTAGTGAAACTACAAATCCCAAATACACTAACTCCTTCACAAAACTGCACTTCTTCAAATTTATCAAAAATTTCTCTTCTCTTAGCTTCTCAAATACCATACAAATATGCATCATATACTCCTATAATGTCTTACTAAAAATTAAAATATCATCTAGGTAAACAATGATAAACTTACCTAGAAATTCTTTCAGAACCTTGTTCATGAGCCGCATGAAAGTGCTCGGTGGATTGGTTAGCCCAAAAGGCATGACTAACCACTCGTACAATCCTTCCTTTATCTTTAAGGTAGTCTTCCATTCATCTCCTTCTCTGATCTAAATCTAATGATATCCACTCTTCAGATCTATCTTTGAAAAATACACAGCTCCACTCAAACAGTCCATAATATCATCCATTCATGGCAATGGAAACCTGTACTTGATTGTGATCTTGTTTATTGCCCTAGATTCTGTACACATCCTCCACTCTCCATTCTTCTTTGGTGCTAATACCGCTGGTAAAGCACAGGGACTCAGACTCTCACGGATCAATCCTTTCTACAACAACTCATGTACTTGTCTGTTCAACTCCTCACTTTCTACAGGTGTCATTCTGTATGCTATCTTATTTGGAAAACTCACTCTTGGAATCAAGTCCATCTGATGACTAATCTTCTTGACTGGTGGTAATCCATCAGGCACATTATCGGATACAATATCTTGAAACTCATTCAACAAATCTGCAACTTCTACAGGAACATCTTCTACTTCCTCACAAACTTTTGAAATTAAAGAAAGAAAACATGTTCATGCCTCATACCATCTAGAAACTTTCTTTCATCAACAAAAGTTATTCTTGCACTACCACATACCTTTTCTTCTGTGTCATTCGATGGCTTTAGCTTATGTCGCACTCAATCCTTTATCACGGAATAGGTATTTGCACGACCATCATGTACAGCACATCTGTCAAACTGCCATGGTCTACCCAACAACATATGACATACATCTGTAGATATGATATCACACAGTACCTCATCATGGTATCTGCCACTCTTGAATTTCACGAGGCATTGCTCATTGACCATGACCTTGTGGTCATCCTGTACCCAGGCAATCTGATATGGATGTGAGTGTTTATGTCTCTTGAGCTTCAACTTTGTCACCATCTCTTCTGGCACCAAATTGTTAGTGCTTCCACTATCAATAATCATATCACAACACTTAGGGCCCGTTTGGTTGGCGGAATTTGTGCATGCTGGAATTGCCAATTCTAGAATGATTCCATTCTAGGTTTGTGCTATTCTCAAAATGAATTCTAGAATATGGCTGTCCTGTTTGGTTCACCTGGAAGATGACTGAGAAGATTCAAATTCTGTGTTTGGTTCAACACAACTAGAATTGGAATTGGAATTTTGTTTTTGTACACATACACATATATACACACACATATACACACATACACATATATACACACATATGTGTATATACACACATGTATACACACATATGTGTATACACACACACATGTGTATATATACACACATGTGTGTGTATATATACATGCACACATGTGTATATATACACACACATGTGTGTGTATATACACAAATGTATATATACACATGCACACACACATATATATAAACATACATGTATGTATATACACATGTATACACATGCATACATGTGTATATATACACATATGTGTATATATATACACACATATACACATATACACACATGTGTATATACATACTCATCTATATACACATGTGTGTATATATACATACATGTATATATACTATATATATACATGTATGTATATATACACACACATGTATATACATACACATGTATATTCACACATGTGTGTATATATACACACATATACACATGTGTGTATATACACATGTGTGTATATACACATGTGTGTATATACACTCATGTGTATATATACATAGATGTATCTATACTATATATGTATATGTGTGTATATACACTCATATGTATATATACATACATGTATATATACACACATGTATATATACATATGTGTATATACACACATATATATACACATGTGTATATATACACAGATTTATATATACATTCTGATAGCAATATAATATTAACACAAAAATGGGAACGAATTTTCCTTCACAAAATAATACTCTCAATTCCAATTCCAATTTTCAATTCCAATTCCAGGTCCTGAGGGGGAATTGTGGAATGCTCAAAAAGGCCCAAAATTAGAATTCGCATAACCCTATTCCAATTTTTAATTTTGGAACCAAACAGGGAATTGAACATTTTGAGAATTCGGAAATGCCAATTCCCGTTCAATTCCAATTCCACCCCTCAACCAAACGGGCCCTTACCCTCACACTTGCACCTGGTGTGAAATAGGCTCCTCCTTTGTTCAGGTTCATTCTCACCACTCAGCAGGACTCTTCTGTTAATCAGTATTTCTCCTCCTTCAGCATCTTCAGAATGTGATGATCTGGCATCTTTATCTACATGTGCAACTCTAGCCTAGCCTTCATTTCTCCTATCTATTCTTCCTTGGCACTGAGGACATTCAAATTCCCTATGACCTTCTTCTCCATAGTGAAAAACATGTTCCACGGAAGCCTCCTCTTCCAAATCCTTGTCCTCTTACTCTTCCTCTCTGATCTCTATTATTCTAATCTTGGAAATGATTGGAATTCTTTCCTCACTAATTCTGACTATTACTGGCCTCATCCTTCTTTTTTAGATCTTCCACCATGACCTCTTCCATTTTGTCTGCTCTCAAACTTCTTGTTCGGTTTTTCTTCTACTTTAAGGGCAAAATGGTATGCCTCCTCAATACTGTTCATTCAAACCATATTCAACTCCTCTTGAATGCTTGGCCTCAACCCATTAAGGTAATGGGCAACTTTCTCCTTATCAGCTTTTGCATGGCCTATTCTAATGAGGATTCGATAGAACTCCTCTGTATACTCCTAGACAGATCTTCCTACTTGCTTCAAACTTTGCATTTTCTTCAACACGTCAAGCTCATAATCAACAGGAATGAACTGTCACTTCAAATTTTCCACCATCTGATCCCATCTTGTGATTTTATCCTTTCCCCTTTGATTTTTCTCTAATTGGATCTCCTGCCACCAGATCTTTGCATGACTCTTTAGTCTAGCCTTCACAAACTTGACACGATTAGGATCCTCAAAATATTCTTCACATTCGTTGATCCAGTCAATCAACTCTTCTAGGTTAAGATTTCCTGAAAATTTAGGAACCTCAATCTTAGGTCTTTTTCCAATCTTTGAAATGGCTCAGAAAAGCCTTTCTTCTTCTGGATTCAAAACTTCAACTTATTCTTGATCATCATTTCCTTCTTCGGCTTCATCCTCACTTTCATTTCTAACATTAAGATTCATTCCTCTGCGAATCTCTTCTTGTAATAGTCGTATTTGTCTCTAGAGCTCTCTAATCTTAGGTGTCACAAAACTAGCTCTTTCACCACATTCCCTTCGTGGAGGCATTTTCATGATGCACGCTAAAACCCTAACCACGGTCCTGGTGCAAACTGCCTCACATTCAATAATCTATTTACACAAAAACCCTAACCCATGGTCCTGGTGCAAACTGCCTCACAGTCGGCGATCTATTTACACACTCAAGAACTCCTGCTCTGATACTGCCTAATGAAGGGTGCTCCCCTTAATGCCACAAACACATAATGGAAACAACAAAGCAACAAAAATTTGCAAGAACAAAATATGGGCTTCTTATTATCTCCACAAATGTGGAATTATAAACTTTCAGAATTATAATATGCAAAGCCACATGGGCATTCCCATTACAATATTCTGTAGGACAAAGCCTCGAATTATTACCCAGATCTACCCAGAACTGCCCTAGACAACACTACGAGCCTTCTTTATATAGGCAATTTTCACCACCCGAGAAGGTTCCATAAATTTAGCCCATAGGGCCAACCAAACTTAGAATTATTTTATTTTACAATTTATTACATCATAGTTGGCTCAAAATAACTTTTGAAACCTAAACAAAAATTTTGAAGAAAAATTATTTTCTGCCATTTTAGGTGACCCAACTTCCATAGTGAAAACATGTTCCATAGAAGCCTCCTCTTCCAGATCCTTGTCCTCTTCCTCTTCCTCTCTGATCTCTATTATTCTGATCTTAGAAATGATTGGAATTGTTTCCTCACTAATTCTGACTATTACTAGCCTCATCCTTCTTTTTTGGATCTCCATTTTGGCCACCATATGACCATCCACCAAATCTTCTACCACGACCTCTTCCATTTTGTTTTCTCTCAAACTTCTTGTTTAGCTTTTCTTCTACTTTCAGGGCAAACTGGTATGCCTCCTCAATACTGTTCATTCAAACCAGATTAAACTCCTAAATGCTTAGAATCAACCCATTAAGGTAACAGGCAAATTTCTCCTTATCAGCTTCTGCATGGCCTATTCTGATGAGGATTTGATAGAACTCCTCTGTATACTCCCTAACAGATCTTCCTGCTTGCTTCAAACTTTGTATTTTCTTCAACAGGTCAAGCTTGTAATCAACAAGAATGAACTCTCACTTCAACTTATCCACCATCTGATCCCATCTTGTAATTTTATCCTCTCCCCTTCAATTTCACTCCAATTGGATCTCCTGCCACCAGATCTTTGCATGACCCTTAAGTCTAGCCTTCGCAAACTTGACCCAATCAAGATCCTCATTATCTTCATACTAAAAATATTCTTCACATTTGTTGATCCATTCAATCAACTCCTCTGGGTCAAGATTCCCTGAAAATGTAGGAACCTTAATCTTAGGTCGTTTCCCAATCTTGGAAATGGTTTGAAAAAACCTTTCTTCTTCTGGATTCAAAACTTCAAATTCTTGATCATCATTTCCTTCTTTGGCTTCATCCTAAGTTTCGTTTCTACTATTAAGATTCATTCTTCTACAAATCTCTTCTTACAATGCTCACACTTGTCTCTGGAGCTTTCTAACCTCAGGTGTCACAACACTGGCTCTTCTACCACATTCCCTTTGTGGAGGCATTTTTGCGATGCGCGTTGAAACCCCACAGTCTTGGTGCAAACTACCTCACATTCGGTGATCTGTTTACACAAAAATCCTAACCCACGGTCCTAGTGTAAACTATCTCACAGTCAGTGATCTATTTAGACACTCAGGAACTCCTACTCTGATACCACCTGATGAAGGGTGCTACTCTTAATAGCACAAACACATAACAGAAACAATGAAGCAACAACAATTTACAAGAATAGCAAATGGGCTTCTTATTATCTCCACAAATGGGGAAATACAAAATTTTAGAATTACAATATGCAAAGCCACATGGGCATTCCCCTTACAATATTTTGTAGGACAAAGCCTCAAATTATTACCCAGATTTACCCAGAACTGCCCTAGACAACACTACGGGCCTTCTTTATATAGGCAAATTCCACCCCCCGACAAGGTTCCAAAAATTTAGCCCATAGGGCCGACCAAACTTAGAAGTATTTTATTTTATAATTTATTACATCATAGTCGGCTCAAAATAACTTTTGAAACCTGAACACAAATTTTGAAGAAAAATTATTTTCTGCCATTTCAGGTGACCCAACTTACGAAGACCATAAGTCATCACCAGTTGACCCGATTGACTATTATGACCCCAATCCAGAAATGCCACGAAGCACTCTACAAGCCTTCTTAGCACAAGCACCTATCACCCAAATTTTTGACCTCATTTGGGGCCTCTAAAGCCTTCAAAATTGAGTTCAAAGTTTCTATACCCTGCTGCCAATACCGAAAATCTTTAATATCTTCAAAACTAGACCTGATCTAGCCACGAAACTTTAATGGCAAGCTGATAAGACTGAGATGAACCTCCACATGTGAAATAAGAACATTCTAAGATTGTATGACCAACTTACTAAAAATTGCAAGTTTCCATAGATAGTAGCTCTGCACAAGATAGCCCTTATTGAAAAGCAA
Organism: Thuja plicata; assembly: GCA_018584345.1. Taxonomy (NCBI): domain Eukaryota; kingdom Viridiplantae; phylum Streptophyta; class Pinopsida; order Cupressales; family Cupressaceae; genus Thuja; species Thuja plicata. The sequence continues at coordinate 345,107 of MU224213.1, forward strand.
ACAGAAATATTTTTGGGTGATGCAAGATTTCCCTTACACACAGGATGCTCCTGCATCAGACACCCGGGGTGATTTTAGAAGTGACCCTATCACGACTCAGGTGTGCAGAGGAAAATCAAGACCGTTAACCTCCTCCCTTGTCAGCCATGATGAATCTTCAACAGGTCATCCTTTCCACTTGACTAGATATTCTTCATATGTCCTATTCCTTGTGCTTCTACCGACAGGACTGTCCACTATGTCTTAAATCTCCTTGGTATCTGAACTACTTACTGGAATACTCCATTGTGCCACTGTGATCTCATCTTCAACACCTCGTTCATGATACTCTGTCAAATCTGAAATGTTAAGCACTGGTGAAATATTCAGCTCACTAGGCAATTCTACCTCATATGCATTTCTTGAATCATGCTTCTTCAGTATCTTACATGGTCCAAACTTCTTCATTTTCAGCTTGTTATATGTACCAACTGGAAACTGCTCCTTCCATAAGTGAACCATGACTTCATCCCCAGCCTGAAATTTCTTATGTCTCCTTTTCTTATCTGCCTTAGCCTTATACTGTGCATTCATTTTGGTAATGCACTTCCTCATGGATGTTCTTCAAGTGTTCTGCAAAATCTTCAGCTTCAGCACTACTTATTTCTCCTTTATCTATCTTCCTCAATTTAGATGTGTTTCTTGGACTACTTCCATATACAATCTGGAATGTTGATTTACCAGTGCTCCTGGTGACAGAATTATTGTATCCAAATTTTTTCTGTGGTAAAATCAAATCCCATCTCGTTGGCTTGTCTCCAACCAAACATCTCAGCAAATTCCCCAAACTCCTATTCACCACCTCTGTCTGTCTATCAATCTATGGATGATGTGACAAAATAAACTTCAAATCTATCTTCAACTTCTTCCACAATGTACGCCAGAAATATCCAACAAACTTAGTGTCTCGATCTAAAACTATGGTCTTTGGCAAACCATGTAGCCTCACCACTTCTCTGAAAAATAATTATGCGACATGAATAGCATCATTAGTTTTCTTGCAAGGAATGAAATGTGTCATCTTCAAAAATCTGTCAACCACCACAAAGATTGAATCATGTCCCTGTTGAGTCCTCGGTAAACCAAGAAGAAAGTCCATACTGATATCCTCCCAAGGATTCTCTAGTATAGGTAATGGTTGATACAACCCTGTATTCTTCTTCACTCCTTTCGCCATCTGACATACTTTACAACTCTGTACAAACTTCTTCACATCTTGCTGCAACTGTGGCCAATAATAATTCTCACTAACCAAAGCAATGGTTTTATCATGACCAAAATGTCCAGCCAGTCCTCCGCTATGCTTTTCCCTAATGAGATTCTCCCTCGTAGAACTTGGTAGAATGCACAACGGACTCCCTTTGAATAGCATACCATCCTGGATGATGAAATCCAGCCATTTCATCCTGTCTATAGTAATAGGTACTATACAAGCTTTCCAAGCTTCACCAAAATCAGGCTCCTTTAGATACAAATTCTTGAGTTCATTGAACCCAACCACCTCAATCTCTATCTCTATCAGTAACAATTGCCTTCTGCTAAGGGCTTCTGCAACCCTATTAGACTTTCTAATCTTGTGTTTCAAAATAAATGTATAACTCCGCAAAAATTCAACCCATTTCAAATGCCTTTGGTTCAACTTTCCTTCACTATTCAAATATTGCAAAGCTTGATGATTAGTATACAAAAAAAACTTCTTAGGAAGAAAATAATGTCTCCACTTCTTTAATGCCTGAACTATAGCATAAAATTCCTGATCATAAACAGAATACTTTCTCTTGGCATCATTTAACTTCTCACTAAAATAAGCAACAAGTTTACCATCTTGGCTCATAACAGCTCCTATTGCAGTACCACTAGCATCACAATCTACTTGAAACACCTTATTAAAATCTGGGAGTGCTAAAATAGATTGTTCTGTAACTTTTTGTTTCAACAATTGAAAACTATTTTCTGCCCCATTAGTCCACTTAAACTCTTTTCTATCCCCTCTCATTGTTTCAGTCAAGGGTCCAAAAATACTACTAATTTTTTTGATAAACTTTCTATAATACCATACGAATATGCATCATATGCTCCTCCAATGTCTTACTAATGATCTAAATACAATCTAGGTAAACAATGACAAACTTACCTAGAAATTCTTTCAGAACCTCATTCATGAGCCGCATGAAAGTGCTTAGTGCATTCGTTAGCCCAAAAGGTATGACTAACCACTCATACAATCTTTCCTTTGTCTTGAAGGAAGTCTTCCATTCATCTCCTTCTCTGATACGAATATGATGATATCCACTCTTCAGATCTATCTTTGAGAAATACACAACTCCACTCAAACAGTCCATAATATCATCCATTCATGGAAATGGAAACCTGTACTTGATTGTGATCTTGTTTATTGCTCTGGAGTCTATACACATCCTCCAATCTCCATTCTTCTTTGGTGATAATACCACTGGTATAGCATAGGGACTCAGACTCTCACGGATCAATCCTTTCTGCAACAACTCATGTACTTGTCTGTTCAACTCCTCATTTTCTATAGGTGTCATTCTGTGTGCTACCTTATTCAGAAAACTCACTCTTGGAATCAAATCCATCTGATGACTTATGTTCCTGACTAGTGGTAATCCATCAGGCACATTATCGAATACAATATCCTGAAACTCATTCAAAAAATCTGCAACTTCTATTGGAACATCTTCTACTTCCTCCTTACCAGCTTTTGAAATTAAATCAAACACACATGCTCATGCCTCATACCATCTAGGAACTTTCTTCCATCAACAAAAGTTATTCTTTCACTACTACATACATTTTCTTCTGTGTCATTCAATGGCTTTAGCTTATGTTGCACTCCATCATTTATCACGAAATAGGTATTCGCATGACCATCATATACAACACATCTGTCAAACTGCCATGGACTACCCAAAAACATATGACATACATCCATAGATATGATATCACACAGTACCTCATCATGGTATCCACCAATCTTAAACTTCACGAGGCATTGTTCATTGACCATGACCTTGTGGTCATCTTGTACACAAGCAATCCGATATGGATGTGGGTGTTTCTGTCTCTTGAGCTTCAACTTTGTCACCCTATCTTCTGACACCAAATTTTTAGTGCTTCCACTATCAATAATCACATCACAACACTTACCGTCACACTTGCACCTAGTGTGAAACAGGCTCCTCCTTTGTTCAAGTTCATTCTCACCACTCAGCAGGACTCTTCTGTTAATCAGTGTTTCTCCTCTTTCAGCATCTTCAGAATATGACGATCTAGCATCTTCATATACATGTGCAACTCTGGCCTAGCCTTCATTTCTCCTATATGTTCTTCCTTGGCACTGAGGACATTCAAATTCCCTATGACCTTCTTCTCCATAGTGAAAACATGTTCCACAAAAACCTCCTCTTCCAGATCCTTATCCTCTTCCTCTTCCTCTCTGATCTCTATTATTCTAATCTTTGAAATAATTAGAATTGTTTCCTCACTGATTTAGACTGTTACTTGCCTCATCCTTCTTTTTTAGATCTTCATTTTAGCCACCATATGACCGTCCACCAGATCTTCCACCATGACCTCTTCCATTTTGTCTCCTCTCAAACTTCTTGTTCAGCTTTTCTTCTACTTTCAAGGCAAACTGGTATGTCTCCTCAATACTTTTCATTTGAACCAGATTCAACTCCTCCTGAATGCTTGGCCTAAAACCATTAAGGTAATAGTCAACTTTCTCCTCATCATCTTCTGCATGGTCTATTCTGATGAGGATTTGATATAACTCCTCTGTATACTCCTGAACAGATCTTCCTACTTGCTTCAAACTTTGCATTTTCTTTAGCAGGTCAAGCTCATAATCAACAAGAATGAACTGTCACTTTAACTTATCCACCATCTGATCCCATCTTGTGATTTTATCCTTACCCTTTTTATTTCACTCCAATTGGATCTCTTGCCACCATATCTTCACATGACACTTCAGTCTAGCCTTCGCAAAGTTGACCCAATAAGGATCCTTAATATCTTCATACTCAAAATATTCTTCACATTCATTGATCTAGTCAATCAACTCCTCTGGGTTAAGATTCCCTAAAAATGTAGGAACCTTAATCTTAGGTCTTTTCCCAATCTTGGAAATGGCTCTGAAAAGCCTTTCTTCTTTTGGATTCAAAACTTCAACTTCTTCTTTATCATTATTTCCTTCTTCGGCTTCATCATCACTTTTGTTTCTAACATTAAGATTCATTCCTCTGCGAATCTCTTCTTGTAATGCTCGCACTTGTCTCTGGAGCTATCTAACCTCAGGTATCACAACACCAGCTCTTCCACCATGTTCCCTTTGTGGAGGCATTTTTACGATGCGCACTGAAACCCTAACCACATTCCTAGTGCAAACTGCCTCGCAGTGGGTGATCTATTTATAAAAAAACCCTAACCCATGGTCCTAGTGCAAACTGCCTCACAGTCGGCAATCTATTTACACACTAAGAAACTCCTGCTCTGATACTACCTGATGAAGGGTTCTCCCCTTAATGCCACAAACACATAACAGAAACAGCCAAGTAACTGTATGAGTTAATTTTGGCCTTCTAAATCAACCACACACTTCAACATAGTCATTCTTCACCAGGTACAGCCAAGACTGAATATGAGTTATTCATCCTGACTGTTTGCGTGATTCGACCTGTTGCCTT
>MU224213.1:349951-363063 GCA_018584345.1 Thuja plicata
ATGTCCTAGGTGATTTTTATCACTGATTTATATTAACTATTATAGCCATGTAATTCAAATCAATTTCGACCAATCAAATCAAATCAAAAATCAAACATGGCTATAGTATTTAATTATAAAGGAATTACATAAATCTATAAATCAAATAACCACTTGCAATTAACCCATTCCCCCTAGCCTATTTAATTTAATTAAAATGGCTATAGTCCCCTAATTATTAAAAAGCAATTTCATTGTTTAAATAATTAAATTCTTATATTTCTAAATGATTTAAATAAGTTTATTTCATTTATTAATATTCCCCTAAACCCCAATCTAACCTATCTCAACCACTTCTACCCTGGATTCTAACCCTTCTCAACCCATTCACCCATGCTAATCTAATTCTAATCCTAAATTATTCTCTAACCCACCTCCTAATGTTGTCACAGTCCATTAAGGAATACTTAACAACTCAACCCACTTGAGAAAGTCCACTTTCTCAAGCTGGACTTTCTTAAAATCCATTTTCTCAAGCCACTCTCTTACATCCTCCCTTACCTCTTTAAGGCTTTCATTAATGCCTTATTAATGAAGATGTCTTAAGCCTATGTCTCTCCCATGCCTTATTAATGCCCTGGGCATTAATGGCTCTTACATCTTCATTTATGAGTCTTCTAATTCATAAATGAACCTTGTCCCCCCTCTCTCTCTCCCATTCTTCTATAAATAGAAGCCTATTTTGAGATCAAATAAGCCTTCACATTTAGATAAAATCACATTGTTATGCTATTGGATTCATCCTAGATTTGCATTTCACTTATTATCTCATGCTAGTTCATTGTTTTAGTTTCATCGTTTAAAGCTAGATTACATGTTTTTTCATCTTTTTAGCTTAAATTTGAATTAAATCCTTCATGTTAGAATAGTATTGGTCACTGATTTATAGCATATTCTGAGGGCTAGTATGTTATGAATTACACTCTTTCTATTTAGAAGGCAATAGGTCAGTTTTAGTGGGTTTTACATGCTTTTCTAACCCTTTTGGACTAATATAATGACTTATTGAATGTTTGTGTTGTTCTCAACAAGTTCCCGAATACACACGCACATTTCTAGCGCCCACCATGGGGCTCAAATTTAAATTTAGCCTCATTTTCTAACACTTTTCTGGCAATTTGCAGGCTCAGGAATCAGACACAAAATCGTATTTAATCTTGCAGGATCACATCCCGGATACACCCTCGCATCGCGTAAATTCTGGATCGCATCCGGGATTTCCCAGATCGTATCAGGTTTTGGCTCATATTTGGTCAGCAAGGGCTTGTATCCAGAGAATACGATCATATCTTGGATACTACATCACATCTGGTAAAAATTTAGGATCGTATCTAGTTTAAAAGCTTGTCCATTTGATTTCTCTAATCCTAACAAGTTTGACAAGTTGTGCTTTCTGTATTTTGCAGCTTAACAAGTGTTTGCAGGTGTTTTTTAGCAGTTTTCATGAGGTTGAAATTAAAAGGATACTAACGTAGTTTTTACAGGTTACAAGCCCCTTCCATCTTGACTTCTATTTATTTGCTTTCCCAAACTTAAAAACCATTTCTCAAACTTGCTAAGATAATCAGAGATTATGCTCTTTTCCTCTTGAGGAAAATTAGAAAGTCAGACATTGTCTTATCATTTGTGACAAAATTGAGAGTACATGAACAACAAACACATCGTTTAATTCAATTTAGAAAAGTAATTGAACAACACAAAGCACTAAATCATGTGGGTTAATTGAACAAGTTCAATCGTATAATTACTTTTAGAAATCAGTAATTGAACAAAACCAAGCATTAAATCATTGTGGTAATTGAACAAGACAATTTTCCCCTTTGTCAAAGCTTTCTATTTTCTTTAAAATAGGAACACTTAAAACAAGCTCAACATAGCTTAGGGGAATGAACCTTGTTTATAGTGCTTAAGAAGAAAATGGCATGGACTAAGAGAGTATGCTCTTCTTCTTTTGAAGAATCAAAAATCTAGAACTCCTAAGCTCACCAATCCTGGTTACTGATCTTTTTAAGAGTAGAGGGCCTGCCGGTTGAGGAAAAAATCTCCCAAAAATGACCCAAGTGAGGACAGGTCTTACGCCGACCCTTCCAACTCACTATAAATAGTTGTTTTCTTGTAGGCCAAAGCCTCGAAAGATGGAACTGGTTTTGTTCTTGGAATTTTGACATCATTCCTTGAACATATCGAGGTATATATAGAGTAGAGTTGCTTGAATCTTGCTTGTAAGACTATATATATTCAGGTACTCATAGGGCTATACACCTCAATTTTGCCTTGTGTAATTCTAGGGGGACAGTTTTGAACAGATTGCCCAATAATCTACAACACATATAACTAAAATAATTCCTGATTCATCTCTGAAAGGGTAATAATCTTTGTGCAAGGAAAAAAGTAATTGCCCCAAGACACTCGTCATATCGTGCCCTCACTTGCGTTTGGAGTCGGCTAATACAACATCATGAATGGAGCCATTGTGTGCTTGGTGATGGTTGTATTCTGATTAGCATTTGAGTGTGTACCTAAGTCAACAAGCAAAAATTTTCATCCTCCACCTAGAGAATAGGAAAAGATGTATGTTTGATCCACCCCTTTAACAATGCAAAATTGTTTGACATGTCAGAAAGATCACTAAAAAGATAAGCTCCTCACAAACAATCAATAAATTTCATACCCTGGAGTACAAGTTTTTTTCATGCCCTACAATACCTCTTGATATCATTTGGAAGCAAACAACTTCACGTTCCTCAAAAGAAAAATTTTAAAAATAGACCAAAACTAACAACACCATCATAAAATTGCATCCCATTTTTTCTGAATCGTATCCTGTATTTAGGATCATATCCGGTGCATTGGATCATATTTAGTCAAACATATAGTCGCATCTAGTTTTTTAGGATCATATCCAGGATTTAGGATCGCATCTAGTTTTGTCAGAGGATTGTATCTAGAAGCTCGCATTTAGGATAGTGGGCATTTCTAGCAGCTTTTCCTAGGAAGTCTTAGTTGTTTTAGGTACCCTTTTTACTCTTTAGCTGGTCCATGTTGTCTCTTCTGGTCTGCTTGCTATTATTTTCAAAAACTTTTGAAACATCTACCTTGCATGCTCAGTCAGTCTTTCACGATCAGTTCAATACATGTGGTCTACCCATTATCTATCAACAACTTGGTTCCCAGCTCACTATCAGGGCATTCTAAACCTCTGATGCTGGAATCATTTACACCCACCAATAAATAAATAGTGACTTCTACCTAGACACACCCACTTAAACGATCTAGAATCCTTGCTAGCACTATTGGGAAATGTTGATGAAGTTGAGAAACAAACTTCATGGTTAACACGAGACACAATAAGTACACAATCGAAGGATCCAAAATACCTCCTAAAACATCACACTTCCAAGGAGAAACTTCTCATGATTCCCTGTTTGATCTTGATTCACCTCAAATGGGTAGCAACACTAATGATTGGAGTAAAGCCTTTGAGGGTTATGATGATGGAAAACAAGCACAATCCGTAGGCACGGAAGAGGAAGAAAGACCCAGGTTTGAACGTAATCCATTTGGGTCAGATAGTGACGAAGAGATCCCTGAAGATGAATACGAGAAGCTTAAACAAAGTAAAAGAGTTCACAAGCTATTGGAATGAATAATTGGAGATGACAAGGAAAAATACTTCCTCCATTTAGCATCCACAGGTGTCAAATTACCCCAGAATTATGATGTGAATGATCTCAAAGAAAAGGAGGTACCAAACCCCATATCTATCCTTACCAAACAGCTCAATCAAATGCAAACCAAGCTCACAAACCTTAAACAAGAGAAGGATAAACCAAAAAAAAAATACTCTTTGGATGCCGTTTGTCCATTTCCTTTCAATAAGAGTATCACAATGGTTTTGTTTCCTCCTAATGTGGCAAGAACAAAATATGACAAGTACACAGGGGAAACTAATCCACATGACCATGAGAGAGAATTTTGTGCTCTTAGCATTGAGTACATGCATGAACCCACTTACCTCATGCGACTATTTCCAGGAAGTCTAGGAGGAAATTCCATGAAGTGGTTTTCAAAATTGAATCCTAAAGTCAAAACATTTAAGGAGTTGATGCAACGGTTCATTTAGCATTACTCCTACAACATTTAACATGACATCACCATGATCGATCTATGTAACACCAAGCAGAAAATGGGGGAATCCTTTACTCACTTCCTACAAAGATGGAGGAAGATCTTTGCACGATATTCAAGAGTCATCCTTGAAATAGAAAAGATGGAGATCTTTCTTAATAATCTTATACCTGAATTGAGCTATGCTCTACAAATGCAAGATTCTCCTAGCTTCAATAGGATGATTAAGAATGCTCTCTGTATCAAAAAATTCATGGTCAAAAAGGGGGAGATTACCCTACAAAATGAAAGTAAAGGCAGTCGCTCCAATTCTAAGCCTAAATGGTAGAAACAAAATAAAAATGTTGTCAATGATGGAGTGGTTGATGCTTCTAACATTAATTCCAAAACTGAAGCATTCAATCTGACCAATGGTATGCAAGAAAGTAAGGAGGCTAAAATAACACCTCCCATTCCCAAGACCAACAATGATAATGACAAGGGATGAACATGGAATTCCAAACCCCAAAGAACATTCACACCTTTGGGAGAACCTCTTGAGACCATCTTAAAAACATTGGTGGATAACAAAGTCCTTATGATTCCTGATTCTAAACCTTGGGAACCAATGGTCAAACCAAGATGGTGGGATGATAAATCTTACTGTGTCTTCAACAAAAACAAGGGACATGTTAGGGGGTTAAGAGTCGCCAATTTTTTGAACTTTATAAGTTCATGTGTTTATAATATTCAAAGCTTCACTCTGTTCACTTTCCTACCTTGTTAGTTCCTCCAAAACCTTTATATTCAAGTCTGTCAAATCTAAGCCTTTGGTGTCATTAGGTTCAATTCCAGTTTGTTATAAGCCAATCACTCAAGCTTTCAAGTCATTTGAACCTCTTTGAACCTCTTTGAACTCAGGTTCGAAGTAGTTCAAAGTAGTTCAATAACAGCCTAAGTCTTTTTATCGCTAACGATGTGTTCCTATAGGAAAGCACGCGACATTTTTCTCTTGTGAGGTGTTGAACCTCTTTGAACCCCTTCAAACTCAGGCTCGAAGTAGTTCAAAGTAGTTCAAAAAGGAACGCAAGTGGGATTCTTAATGATGTGACGACCTGACAAGATGGGCCGATTGATGTGGCATGATTCTATTTGTTGGGTCAGTACACGAAAACCAAGGAAATCACTTGCACAGGTGGAAAATATTTGATTTGGAGAGTAAATAATTATGATTGGAAAGGGTGGCAGGTCCCGAAGATACATTTTGATTTGAAAGCATTTATTTTTAGCATCACTTGGCATTGAAGGCCTGATTAATGCTCACATAAAGCTATCTATCCTGCACTTCAAATTGCAAATAAAAAGAAGCTTTGTAAGTCATTTTTCCCTATTATGCATTCGCGGACTCTCGGCGCTGAAAAGGTGGTCTGGTCGAGTTCAACTCTTACAGGTGAAATAACATCATTGAAGGAGAAGACAACTTCAGTGAAACACCCCACCACGCCAAGATCAAGGGTAAGGACAAGGTCAAAAAAGAAGAACCAGATGGCTTTAGGAGAATTGGACTATTTGGATGATGTCGTTGAGCTCAATGAAGGAGATCTCTCATTCACCCCTGATCACCAAGAGAAGGTTAAAGAGGTTCTCACGCATTATCAGGAGCTATCCTAGGTTGCAAGCACACCTATAAAAACTCATGATAATCAAATTATGCCTAGTTTGATTCCACCATGGCTCACTGAATCTGTTAGCAAGAGAAAAATTTTCAAACCACTCGCTTTTTCGGTTAAAGAAATCGTCACAAAGTATGCTGCCCACACCCCAAAGGCTAAAAGAATGAAAAGTGATGTGAGGTTGACAACAGACCCATCTACAGGGAATATTATTGCTGAAATTTCCATAGTAAAGCCTATGGGAGAGACGCAGGATCCTGAGCCCGAGGATTATGAAATAACAAAAATGGAGTTAGGAGTTCTGAACAGGGACTCTCCTGATCACATTTTCAAATTTTCCGCCGATCATATGTTAGGACAGTCACAGAAAGATGGCAGGGAGAAACGGGAATTAAAGCAAATAGTTTCAACTATGGCAGAATTTCTCTCGTCATTGGCTGAAGATGGTGCACTACCTTTGGCACAAGCCCACCAAGGGTTTGACCCCAATTTGGTGGAAAATCAAAAATTGGTCAAATAGGTACAACAAGGGAGAACTTGGACAGAAGTAATCAAGACATGGACCGATGGTATAATAGCAGAAGGAAGCACCTTCATACGGGAGTTCATGAGTACCCACGTGGACGGCGAAATACTCCTAGGGGAGATTCGAACCTTGATCCCAATGTGGGAAAATGAAGCAGAAAAATGTGCAGAGGTTGTGATGCGAGTGCAAGAGATTGAAGATTACGGAGTAAAATAGTTTTTAATTGAAAATCCCATGAAATTAGTTGATCCCTATATGCTGTTTGTCTTAAAGAAAAACTTTGGCTGGAAGAACGCATTGTTTGAAACAACTATTTCTCAGATGAAAGCCATGGAAAAAGAAGTAGAGGAGATTCACTCCGACACCTTAAAGGACATAAAATTAGTGAACCCCTCGGGAATCTTGCAATTGGAGGATGGAAATTAGGGTGTTGATGCGATGGTTAAGTCTTTCATTGACGTAATGAACGCCTTCAAAGAGAACGATGCTCCCATAGTTCACGACCTCACCAGAATCGCCAACATTGAAGCTATGTTGATCTTGAACCGAGGACAACTGTCGAAACAGGCTAAGAAAATCAAGAAAATGCGATGGGAGAAGAATGCAATGCACGCCAAGTTAGCCACACTAAAAAATCTGCACGCCCCACGTACTCAGGAACTGCTCCGTGTCTTCCGGTCGTGGAAGCTTGTGAAGATGGCCACGTCAACAGATGCACAAGAAAGCTAAACCGGATTTAGTTTTATTTCCTTAATTTATCCTGCTTTTAAAAATCTTATTCTGAGAACTTTTTTATAACTGGTAACTGTTTCTTTCTATGGTTGTGTCCGAGAAGCTGGGTTTTTCGGGAGGCATTCTCAGACTGCTGAACAATATAAGTTAGAGCTTAAAACTCACTAGGGGTTAGAATAGAATAGAGGGGGGGAAAGATAGAATTTAGAGTAGCTAAAATTTTTTTCTCTTGTTTCTTTAATAGTTTAAGTGATTGATGATATCTGGAATTTGAGCTAGTTATACCTTGATGCTCATGCTGAACTAAATTTTGATCTCTGGAAATCAGATAGTAATATATATATATCCCTACTTTGAGAGAGTTATATATTGAACTTTTGCATGTGTTATTCCATTTCAGTCATTTAGTTTTAGATTTATGAATCCTAGTTTCCGTAGATGAGTACTTAATTGTTTTGAACTTCTTGGTCTATTAGTTAGTTTAAAGTTCTTCTGCAAAATAGTTTCTGGTTCTTCCTAAATTTTGCGAGTTTCCATGCTATACCTCATCTGTCCAAGAACAGTTGAGAGATCTTTTCTTTCTTTTCAGCTAAAAGCTTATATGTTTAGATTGCAATATCCATTCATTGAAAATCTTTGGAAGGGATTTGTACCTTTGTAAAATTCAGAGGGAAGCAAAGTAAATGCTTACCCAACTGTTGTTTAAAGATTTGTTTTCAAAGGCACAGAGTTAGAAAGTAAACATCAAGATTTAAGGAGAACAAATCTGTTAGCCAACAGATTTTTGGCGACTCTACTGGGGAAAGACCAGTCAAGTGTGCTAGTATGATTCCCATCATAATGCCACATAATGGTGCTACCCAATGACAATGTGTTCCCCGTGCTCCAGCCAAATTTGGGTTTTGAAGACACACAGGAGGATTTAATCTCAAATCTTTCTTCAGCTGCTTGGAGGTTTAGACAAAGTAATCAAGAGTTCCACCGGGTTCAAGAAGTGCTCAAGAGAGAAGAAGAAATTGGTGAACATTTGAGAGGTATTCCTGTTGCTAGAGAAGCTGTCATAGTTAATAGACTTGCACAAGGTCAACAACAGAACTAAGTTTTGAATAGATACTTGAGCTAGCAACCAGAAGATACACAAGGGGGGAGTGCAGCAGAGGATTGGTGGATGAAGATTTTGAACTATTGGAAAGCCTAAATTTCAAACCAGATTTAAACCTTTACCAAAAAAGGAAGGCTCAAACTGTCAGTCGACCCTCATCTCCCCCGCAAAGCCCAGCTATCCCATTGACTATCCAAGCCATTATTTCTCTGGGTACTGTAATTCCCAATGTTTTAAATATTCACCCTTCAAATTTCTAGCTTCCATTCATGGCCGAAAATTGACCTTGGGGCCAACACATTGGGCCTCTGAACCTGGGGGTTAACCAACCTACTGATTTACCTAAAGGAGCCAATCAAATTTTTCCCAAGTTCAGTGGAGACAATAAGGTCTCTTCAGATGATCATCTCAATGCCTTCCAAACTGCTTGTGGGATAATGAGCGTTCCTACCGAAGATGTGGCGGTGAGACTTTTTGTCAGAACTCTTGTAGATGCCGCCGCCGATTGGTTCAGTCACTTGCCGAATGGATCCATCACAAATTGGGACACTATGAAGTGGGCTTTCGAAAAAAGTTTCAAAACCCTAGACAATGAAGTCTCTTTATTATTACAACTCAGTCAGTTAAAAAAAGAGATCCACGAACCAATGAGAGAATTTGTTGCCAAATTCAATAGGACTATGCAAAGAATTCCCGTGACCACCACTCTGAGTGACGAAAACAAAAAGATTTACTTCCTTAATGCAGTCCCGCCGGATATAAGCTTCCATTTGTCAAAAGACGGGGTGCCCAATCTTGAAGATGCCCAAACTAGAGCGATTGAACTTGAAGACACTCTCATAATTGCCGGCAAGTGGAAAAGAGAAGTGCAAACCCCAAGTAGTTCTTCAACAGCTGCGACTACAGATCCAATGGTATAGAGGCTTATGAATGACATAGCAATGCTAAAAAGGCAGTAGAACAAGATGAATTCCTATCAACCCCCTTATCAAGACATAAGTCAAAGGCAATTTCCCCAACAACAGATGAAAGCTCAGCAGTTACCCGGCCCTCCACAGAGGTTGCAAATAGAGCCTGCTCCCAAGGAAACTATGTGCTTGTTCCACCTGACCACCAATCATGATGGGGATACGTGTACTGAATGGTTAAGATACTTAAAACTCAATGCAACTAGAGATGAGTTGAATAACGAACAACTTCATGAGGAAAAGAATTCTCCAGACATTGGTTCATCAAGTTCTTTCTACTCAGAATATGTACCCGGTGCAGAGCAAGGCGGAAGTGTATTGGCAACCCTACAAGATCCAGCCTACACTATCTTAACAAGAAATCAATGAACTCAGAAGTTTGTTCCAGGTGCAACTGCTACAAGCGCGAACACAAAAAGAAAGGAGCCTACTGGCGAAGAAACGCACACAAGTTCAAGGGGCTCAGAGGTAAAAATTCTTCCCAGAAATACAACTACCCCTCCATCTCCTTTCGATTTTTTTGAGTTATGTAAGTCTTCAATGGTTTCTATCTCTTCTCTTGATTTCTTGATGATGAACCCTAAAGAACTAGATAAGTTGGTGAAACATGTTAAAGGGGAAAATTATACAAGTCCTCAAGCAGATAAACCCTTCATAGGGGAAACCACCACTATTCAAGAACCTTTTGTTTTTCGACCCCAAGACACTCCCCAAATTCCAGAAGGAGGTCATTCCATAAATTCCATCAAAAATGATTACGAAGAGAAAAAGCCAAATCCATTTTATGTCTCTCTGCTATTGAATGGCCAAAAATTGAGTAATTGTATTATTGATTCTGGTGCTTCTGACAACATAATGCCCACCCCCGTAGCTAAGGCTTTGGACTTACCCTTAACCAAAACCTTCGGTCATTGTTACTCTTTGGACGGTAAAGAAGTGCCATTAAAGGGTCAGATCAAAGATTGTCAAGCTGTCCTAGCCACATACCCTGACAAGCGGTTAAAACTCACCATTTTAGTAGCTAATATACTGGCTAGTTATAGAATGTTACTCAGCTTGACCTTTTGTAAAGACTTGGGCGGGGATATAAAAATGGACTAGTGCGAAGCCACAATTCCTGTAAGCAAAAAGAAGGTAAAGCTAGAACCTAAACCTAAGAATAAGTATACCGTGATACCCTCAGATGAACCCAGAGCCCAAATCACGTATGAAGAATGCAATTTCGGGAATTATGTCATCCTGACTAATTCAGATAAAGATATCCAAATCAAACCCGGGAAAGATGAAGACATTTGGAAAATGGAGTTTGACGGAAGCTGCTCTAACTTAGGTTCAGGTGCCGAAGTGGTCCTTTTCCCTCCCCATGGAGAGTGCATTCCTTTTTCTTTCAAGTTAGCTTTCAAAAACACTAACAACACCATAGAATATGAAGCTTTGTTGTTAGGCCTGGAGGAGTGCAGGTTTAGAGGGGTCAAAAAGCTGATTGTGAAAGGAGATGCTGAATTGATTGTAAAACAAGTTCAGGGGCAGTTTTCTGTAAGAAATGAAAAATTAAAGCACTACAAAAACCTAGTCTGGGATGACATAGAATTTTTTGATGCCTTTTCCATCGAGTATATTCCTAGGAATCAGAATACCAGAGCAGATTCTTTGGCTGTATCTGCCTCTTTTCTCTTGCCACATCCTGATTTTAAAACTCAAAAATACCAAATTGAAATGATATACAAGCCAAGGGTACCAGACAATGTTCAGAATTGGCAAGTGTTTGATGATGATACACAGCTTAAAGAATTTCTAGAGTGTGCCGCTGGATTCGCTGAAGTATATTTTGAAGGTTCAAAAAGTGAATGTAAATAAATTTTCCAAGATGAGGATGATAATGCGGGGATGATTCAACTGAAAAGTAATAAAATCCCTAAGGGCCTAGTTTCTCTGGAGCATCTGTTCAGAAGAAGAGATGACAGCGCAGTGAAAGAAAAGGTTTCACATGTTCCAAATTCAAAGGAATATGACAAAATTGATATAGGTGATCAGGGTTCTCCTAGGTGGATTTCCATTGGTCGAAATTGCACTGAATCTGAGAAGGAAGACTTGAAAAGGTTATTGAGGGAATATAGAGATGTTTTCGCCTGGGATTATGGAGATCTGAAAGTTTTCAGAAATGGTCAATTTGAGCACCAAATCCCCTTGAAACTAGGAGTAGTCCCTTTTCACTAGAAGTTAAGGAACTATAACCCTAAGGTATCGGAAGCTATACTAAGGGAAGTTAAAAAGATGTTGCAGGCCCGAATCATCTACCCTATTCACCATTCAACGTGGATAGCTAACATAGTGCCCGTGAGAAAGAAAAATGTTGAAGTTCAAATTTGTGTTGATTTTCGTAATCTGAACCAAGTAAGTTTGAAAGATAATTATGCTTTGCCTATCATGGAGCATGTCTTGCAGGCGGTCTCCAATTCTAAATCCATGTCAATGTTAGACAGCTATTCGGGTTACAATCAAATAGGGGTAGCAAAAGCCGACCAACACAAGACAACCTTCATCACGCCATGGGGCACTTACGCCTATAACCGGATGCCCTTTGGGCTAATAAATGTAGGTGCAACTTTTCAATGGGCAATGAACTCTTCCTTCGAAGATCTCAAAAATAAGATAATAGTGATCTATCTAGATGACCTTACAGTATTTTCAAAAAAGAGAAACCAGCACTTGAATGACCTGGAACGAGTTTTGCAGCGTTGCAGAAATCATGGTATCTCTTTAAACCCCAAAAAGTCCATATTATTTGTAGAGGAGGGAAAGTTACTCGGTCATATAGTATCAAAGGAGGGCATCAAAATTGATCCTGAATGAGTTAAAGAAATTCAGCAACTCAGCCTGCCTGCTAGCAGAATTGGTTTGAAGTCATTCTTTGGTCAAATTAATTTTCTGTGAGCTTTTATTCCTGAATTCTCTGAAGTGACAAGACATATGATCGAAATGATGAGCGAGAAAATCCCTTTTAAGTGGAATAATGATGGACGGAAATCTTTTGAAATATTAAAACTGCCATATCTCAGGCACCAGTATTGAGAAGTCCAAATTTCAGAAAAGATTTCATTGTGTACTGCTACGCCTCTCAACATACCCTTTCAAGCATACTCACTCAGAAAGACAAAGAAGGACATGAAGCACCCATAGCCTTTATGAGTGTGCCCCTAAAGAAGCACGAACTCAAATACCCCCAAATAGAAAAACATTCTTATGCGGTGGTAAAGGCAGTGAAGCATCTCAGGTATTACATTCTTCACTCGCATAGTACTGTATATGTGCCAAAAACTGTTGTAAAGAGCATTCTGATTCAGAAGGAGATTGGCATGAATAACAGAGCTATATGGATTGCAAAGATTCAAGAATATGACTTAACAATCAAACCTAAAAATTTGGTAAGAGGAAAGGGTTTATGTAAGTTAATTGTAGAGAACAATGAGATATGTGAAAAAATCGATGAAGTCCCTATGGCATTATTAGTTAGTTCAATCGACCCTTGGTTCTCTGACATCACTTACTTCCTTACATATGGTGAATTCCCAGGTCATTTGAATCAAAAATAAAGGCGCAACCTGAGATTAAAGGCTAATAAATATGTGATTTCCCAGGGAACCTTGTTGAAAAAGGGGGTCGATGGAACTTTTCTCAGGTGCGTTGATGAAGAACAACGGAAAGAATTGTTAAAAGCATTCCATGATGAAGCATGCGAGGGACATTAATCTTCAACTATGACAGCCTACAAGATTCTTTGAAATAGGTTCTACTAGCCAGGAATGTTCAAGGACACTTATCAGTATGTCAGAAACTATGACAAATGTCAACTGTTCGCTGGGAGACCCTATCTGGCGGCGTTACCCCTCAAGCCAGTTATTGTGGAAGAACCATTTAGACAATGGGGAATCGATTTCATCAGACCATTGAATCCACCATCTAGT
>MU224213.1:363113-375946 GCA_018584345.1 Thuja plicata
CAAATGTCAACTGTTCGCTGGGAGACCCTATCTGGCGGCGTTACCCCTCAAGCCAGTTATTGTGGAAGAACCATTTAGACAATGGGGAATCGATTTCATCAGACCATTGAATCCACCATCTAGTGCTAGGGATATCTATATTCTAACAGCCACCGATTATTTTACGAAGTGGGTGGAGGCAATACCCACGAAGAAGGCGAACTCTCAGGTGGTGTGCGAATTTTTGCTGAATTTTATTTTTGTAAGGTTCGGAGTGCCAATCAAAATTGTAGCAGATAATGCTACATATTTTTCTTTAGAAGAAATATCAACCTTTTTCTATGAGCATGGTGTGGCATTGGCCCATTCCTCAGATTATTTCCCGCAGGGAAATGGCCAGGCAGAATCCAGCAATAAAAACCTGATAGTCATAATGAAAAAATTAATGGATGATAGCCCCCGAGAATGGCACAAGAAACACCATGAGGCACTCTAGAAAAATCGGATCACTTTGAAATGAGCTATCGGCATGTCACCCTTTGAACTAGTATATGGAATCGGGGCTCATGTTTCATTACCTCTCAAACTATCCTCAGAAAAACTCCAAGCAGTCATTGAAGATGAGTATTTCAAAGATCCTCTAGAAAGGTGTGCAATGCACTTAAGAAAATTGGAAGAAGACAAAGAAAACATGGTAGATCATATCACTGAACATCAGATGAAGGCAAAGAAAATCTTTGACATGAGAGCTAGACCTCGTGGTTTTATGGAGGGCGATGAAGTTCTTCTATGGGACAAAAGAAGGGCATCAAAGGGATCGCATGGGAAGTTTGAATCTCTGTGGAAAGGTCCGTTCATTATCTCGGAAGCTATGGGTTCAAACACTTTTAAACTATCATATCTAGATGGTGCTAACCTGCCATTTACTTACAATGGGCAGGATCTGAAACTGTGCAAGCTCTAGGTGTCTGAGTTCATTCCCTTTGTACATATTAGTTAGTTCTCTGTGTTTTTAGTTTTGGTAGTGCCCCTCTTTCCTTTTCCTCTCCTTTTGTTTAGTTCGGTCTGCGAAACCAATTTTTTGAAGTTCTCTGCATATTTGGAAATCTGCAGTCCCCAGTCAGAGCCAATGTTAGGGGGTTAAGAGTCACCAATTTTTTGAACTTTATAAGTTCATGTGTTTATAATAATCAAAGCTTCACTCTGTTCACTTTCCTACCTTGTTAGTTCCTCCAAAACCTTTATATTCGAGTCTGTCAAATCTAAGCCTTTGGTGTCATTAGGTTCAATTCCAGTCTATTATAAGCCGATCACTCAAGCTTTCAAGTCATTTGAACCTCTTTGAACCTCTTTGAACTCAGGTTCAAAGTAGTTCAAAGTAGTTTGATAACAGCCTAAGTCTTTTTATCACTAACAATGTCTTCCTACAGGAAAGCACGCGGCATTTTTCTCTTGTGAGGTGTTGAACCTCTTTGAACCCCTTCGAACTCAGGTTTGAAGTAGTTCAAAGTAGTTCAGAAAGGAATGCAGGCAGGATTCTTAATGACGTGACGACCTGACAAGACGGGCCGATTGACGTGGCATGATTCTATTTGCTGGGTCAGTACACGAAAACCAAGGAAATCACTTGCACGGGTTGAAAATATTGGATTTAGAGAGTAAATAATTATGATTGGAAAGGGTGGCAGGTCCCAAAGATACATTTTGATTTGAAAGAATTTATTTTTAGTGTCACTTGGCATTGAAGGCCTGATTAATGCTCACATAAAGCTATCTATCCCGCGCTTCAAACTGCAAATAAAAAGAAGCTTTGTAAGTCATTTTTCCCTATTATGAATTCGCGGACTCTCGGCACTAGAAAGGTGGTCTGGTCGAGTTCAACTCTTACAGGTGAAATAACATCATTGAAGGAGAAGCCAACTTCAGTGAAACACCCCACCGCACCAAGATCAAGGGTAAGGACGAGGTCAGAAAAGAAGAACTAGATGGCTTCAGGAGAACCAGACTATTTGGATGATGTCGTTGAGCTCAATGAAGGAGATCTCTCATTCACCCCTGATCACCAAGAGAAGGTTAAAGAGGTTCTCATGCATTATCAGGAGCTATCCTAGGTTGCAAGCACACCTATAAAAACTCCTGATAATCAAATTATGCCTAGTTTGATTCCACCATGGCTCACTGAATCTGTTAGCAAGAGAAAAAGTTTCAAACCGCTTGCTTTGCCGGTTAAAGAAATCGTCACAAGGTATGCTGCCCGCACCCCAAAGGATAAAAGAATGAAAAGTGATGTGAGGTTGACAACAGACCCGTCTACAGGGAAGATTATTGCTGAAATTACCACAGTAAATCCTATGGGAGAGACGCAGGATCCTGAGCCCGAGGATTATGAAATAACAAAAATGGAGTTAGGAGTTCTGAACAGGGACTCTCGTGATCACATTTTCAAATTTTCTGCCGATCATATGTTAGGACAGTCACACAAAGATGGCAGGGAGAAACGGGAAATGAAGAAAATAGTTTCAACTATGGTAGAATTTCTCTCGTCATTGGCTGAAGATGGTGCGCTACCTTTGGCACAGGCCCACTAAGGGTTTGACCCCAATTCGGTGGAAAATCAAAAATTGGTCAAATAGGTACAACAAGGGAGAACTTGGACGAAAGTAATCAAGACATGGACCGATGGTATAATAGCAGAAGGAAGCGCCTTCATACGGGAGTTCATGAGTACCCACGTGGATGGAAAAATACTCCTAGGGGAGATTCGAACCTTGATCCTAATGTGGGAAAATGAGGCAGAAAAATGTGCAGAGGTTGTGATGCGAGTGCAAGAGATTGAAGATTATGGAGTAAAATTTTTTTTAACTGAAAATCCCATGAAATTAGTTGATCCTTGTATGCTGTTTGTCTTAAAGAAAAACTTTGGCTGGAAGAACGCATTGTTTGAAACAACTATTTCTCAGATGAAAGCCATGGAAAAAGAAGTAGAGGAGATTCACTCTGACATCTTAAAGGAAATAAAAGTAGTGAACCCCTTGGGCATCTTGCAATTGGAGGATGGAAATTAGGGTGTTGATGCGATGGTTAAGTCTTTCGTTGACATAATGAACGCCTTCAAAGAGAACGATGCTCCCATAGTTCACGACCTCACCAGAACCGCAAACATTGAAGCTATGCTGATCTTGAACCGAGGACAACTGTCGAAATAGGCTGAGAAAATCTAGAAAATGTGATGGGAAAAAAAAAGCAATGCACGCCAAGTTAGCCGCACAAAAAAATCTGCACGCCCTGCGTACTCAGGAACTGCTCCATTTCTTCCAGTCGTGGAAGCTTGTGAAGATGGCCACATCAACAGATGCACAAGAAAGATAAATTGGATTTAGTTTTATTTCCTTAATTTATCCTACTTTTAAAAATATTATTCTGAGAACTTTGTTATAACTGGTTACTATTTCTTTCTATGGTTGTGTCCGAGAAGCCAGGTTTTTCGGGAGGCATTCTCAGACTGCTGAACTATATAAGCTGGAGCTTAAAACTCACTAGGGGTTAGAATAGAATAGAGGGGGGGAAAGATAGAATTTAGAGTAGCTAAAAAAGTTTTCTCTTGTTTCTTTAATAGTTTAAGTGACTGATGATATATGGACTTTGAGCTAGTTATACCTGGATGCTCATGCTGAACTGAATTTTGATCTCTGGAAATCAAATAGTAATATATATATATATATCCCTACTTTGAGAGAGTTATATATTGAACTTTTGCATGTGTTATTCCATTTCAGTCATTTAGTTTTAGATTTATGAATCCCAGTTTTTGTAGATGAGTACTTAATTGTTTTGAACTTCTTGGTCTATTAGTTAGTTTAAAGTTCTTCTGCAAAATCATTTTTGGTTCTTTCTAAATTTTGCGAGTTTCCATGCTATACCTCATCTGTCCAAGAACAGTTGAGAGATCTTTTCCTACTTTTCAGTTAAAAGCTTATATGTTTAGATTGCAATATCCATTCATTGAAAATCTTTGTAAGGGAGTTGTAGCTTTGTAAAATTTAGAGGGAAGCAAAGTAAATGCTTACCCAACTATTGTTTAAAGATTTTTTTAAAGGCATAGAGTTAGAAAGTAAACATCAAGATTTAAGGAGAACAAATCTGTTAGCCAACAGGACACAAGACAAATAATTGTCTCAAGCTCAAGCATGTTATCCAGGACCTCATTGAAGGGGGTAAGATCAAGGTGGATGAATACACTACAAATGATCACATAGCATTTAATAAACCATTCCCCAATTACAATCAAGGAGAAACATCCAAAGGGAAAGGTAATGAGATAAACTACACCTATTCCAAGAGTGACAATGTGATCAATATGCTCAACATTAAAAATGAGTCCGTCAACATGATCACAATCAAAGGAGCCTCATCCTCCACAAATGCTGTAACTTGGAGCCAAGCATAGGTTATGATCAAGGGACCTCCAAAACTGACATCCACACCCAAGGTTCCTATTATCACTATTCCTAAACTAGGAGCAAAACATGTGGTCACTATCCCTGGAGAAAAATATAACTTGGTGGATCAATTGCAAAGAACTGCTGCCAAAATTTCCATCTTTGAATTACTCAAAATATCCACTATGCATAGAGAAATCCTAGAACAAGCTCTACACACTGCTAATGTTCCAAAGGATATAGATATAGACAAATTCCAAGTGATGGTCAATCACATCTCAATGCCACATTACCTCTCCTTTTCTGAGGAGGATGACAAATCATTGACCCATCCACACAATCAACCCCTCCATATCAAACTTCTTATTCATAAATCCCGTGTTAGATGTGTGTTGATAGATGGAGGTGCTGGATTAAATATCTGTACACTGGATCTTGTCAGGAGGCTAGGCCTCTCTGAGCAAACAATTGAATCTAGAAATAAAATAACCATCAAAGCATATGATGAGGAAGAAAGATCCTCTCGAGGTATTATTTTTTTACCCATCAGAGTTGGACTAATTGAAAGCGATGTTATATGTCAAGTTCTAGATCTACCACTAGCCTACAAAATTCTACTAGGAAGATCATAGATCCACAAGATGCAAGTTGTACCATCCACTTATCATCAATGCATCAAATTCCCACATAATGGAATAGAGGTAACAATTCCTGTGGATGCCAACTACACTTGCAACAATATTAAAGTAGGTAGCATGATCCCACACAACAAGGAGGCTATGGATGTAGTTACTCCTAAAAATACCAAAGACATGGTCATGAAGAGCTTTAGAAAAACATTGAAACTTCAAGAAACAGGTATGGGAGAGTACAAGTTGGACCTAACTCCCTCCCTGACAGAGTTTCCAGTATCACCAAGATCCTATGGAAAACTGTCATCAACATTCACACCTCTCACAGTCTAGGAACCAAAAGTACACAAGGCTACTGGTATGATAAAGGCATCTACATCTTATTCAGATAACATAGAAGAGCAGGCAGTCTTAAATTGGCTTTACGAAGGAGA
Organism: Thuja plicata; assembly: GCA_018584345.1. Classification (NCBI taxonomy): domain Eukaryota; kingdom Viridiplantae; phylum Streptophyta; class Pinopsida; order Cupressales; family Cupressaceae; genus Thuja; species Thuja plicata. The sequence continues at coordinate 368,598 of MU224213.1, forward strand.
ACCAGTGGACTCTGAGGTCAAAAATGTAAAGATATCCCCGGAACAGTATGGAAAGGGATATGATTTCCTCAAACAAATGGGATATAAAGGAAAAGGACCTCTAAATGACATAGGATGAGGGATCATTGAACCTATACCCATGGAGTTCCACCTTAATAGAGATAAAATAGGATTGGGCTTTAATACTCAATCCAACAAACCTACTTCCAAGCAGAGTCCACCTTCTGAAGCAGAGAGTGATAAAATAGATGAAATAGTATCAGACCCATGGCTTTATGAGAGATTGCTACATATTGGTACAGAGAATCCTGAATATCAAGGAGAATGCTACATACCTAGTTTTGAGGTACCACAGGATCTTCATACTCCTTTGCTAGGACAACCACCGATTCAAGAGGTCAGAGACACCATAGCTACAATCACTCAAGAGGAACCCCGACCATAGAATTTACATCCTAAATGGGGGAAATTGGTCACCATTACACATGTCCTAGATCTACCTCACTTTGATCTATAAGCAGCTAACCGAGTCCTTCAAATAAACATTGCTAAATACTTGAATAGATCTGATGATGATGTCACAGACTCTCATGACTATGAGTATGATCGGTTATCTATTACTTCTAAAGAAATTGGGATAGACACAAATCACATGTTTGCAGCTCTCACAACTCCTAGTAGGTGACCTAACATCCCTTTCGATGACACTGATCCTCCTGAAGTAGAAGAAGAGTTCCTTCCTCCGATCATTGATGGAGACACCGATGAATACATAACTCTACAAGAATTTCATAGGCTACAAGCAAGAACTCTCCTCCTACAAAGGGATGATGATGAATTATCTACTAATGAGTCGCTAGATTTTGATCCATATATAACAGACAATGATCCTTTTAACAACAATCTTTCTCTTATAGATCTAAACATCGAAGATATTAACTTAACAGACCGTGTCATGTCGATTAATAGTTTTGATGCTAACACGATGCTGTCCTTCTCAGAATTTGACTCCCTAAAATTGGTACTTCTAGACCTAATTGATTGGACTGAGATAGATCCTACACCTATGCTTCACTTCTCTCATGACCACTCCCTAGCTTTTTATCTTAATTCTTGTGAACCTCATCCCTCTTCCACCAATGCAAGGAGCGAGAACATGTCATAGGAAGATATCAAGTTTCTTAGTCACAAATTGAAAAATAAAAAGAAAAAGTAGACTGATGGTGAAAACCACTCTGTGGCAGTATCAAATCCCAAAATAGTATAAAAAAAAAAGATGTATCCAAAGGTGAAAACCTCTCAAAGGCACCAAAGGATGAGACTCTTGATATCCTCCCTGAACACTTTCAGGAAAGATCTTTGGTATTAATTGAACCAACATAGCCAGTGAACTTGGGCACTGTTGAAGATCCTCAAATAGTTCATCTAGCATAATTCCTATCAGAAGAAGAGAAGGTACAGTTCACAGAATTCCTAAAGGAGAAAAAGATCAACTTTGCCTAGTCCTACACTGATATGCCAGGGCTAGATCCCAATCTCATTATGCACCACTTATCTATAGCTCCTGGGATCAAGCCCGTGAAATAAAAACTTAGAAAAATGCATCCTCATGTTGCATTCTAGTGAAAGCAGAATTAGAAAAGTTGTTAAAAGATAGATTCATTTGAGTCATTGCCTATGTAGCTTGGATCTCCAATGTGGTCCCTATTTCTAAAACTGATAAATCTATTAGGATCTACACAAACTTCAGAGACCTCAACAAAGCATGTCCGAAGGATGACTTCCCTCTACCAAATATTGACATGATTATAGACCTTACAGCTAGCTACCAGATGTATCCCTTAATGGATAGATTCTCAGGTTATAATCAAATCAAGATTTCCCCTGAGGATCAAGAGAAAACCACATTCACATGTGTATGGGGCACATTTTGCTGGAACATCATGCCATTTGGGCTAAATAATGTCGGAGCAACATATCAAAGAGCTATGACAACCATATTCCATGACATGATGCACAAAAACATGGAAGAATATGTCGATGACACACTGGCTAAATCAAAAGAAAGAGGTACTCATATTGCAGATTTAGGAAAAATATTGGATCACATGGAGCAATTCCAACTCAGGCTCAGTCCAAAGAAATGTGCCTTTGGGGTTCAATCAGGTAAGCTCCTAGGATTCATAGTATCAGCTAAGGGAATTAAGGTAGATCTAGCAAGGGTAAAAGCTATTCTAGAAATGACTCCTCCACATAATATCAGTCAAATGAGGACACTACAAGGAAGGCTCCAGTCTATTAGGAGATTTATGTCCCAGCTTGCCGATAAGACACAACCCTTTATCAAACTACTACATAAAGGGGTTACATTCAACTAGGATGAACACTGTGAAGCAAAATTTAGAGAATTAAAGGCATACCTAGCTTCACCACCTATTCTTATGGCACCCATTCATGGAAAACCTTTGCTCCTATATATTTCAGTTATAGCTACATCACTAGGAGTATTACTGGCGCAAGAGGATGAAACAAAGAAAGAGTGAGCTATCTACTACATTAGTAGAACTCTCATCACTTATGAGATCAATTATAGCATTATTGAGAAAGAATTCTTAGCAGTTGTCTTTGCATCACAGAAATTGAGACACTACATGCTCTCGCACACAGTCAAGCTCATAGCTAAGATCGATCCTCTAAAGTATCTTTTGAGCAAAACAGCATTAACAGGCCGTTTGGCAAAATGGGTCCTCATTCTAAGTGAGTTTGACATTGAGTATGTTGAACGAAGAGATATCAAAGGATAGGTACTTGTGGATCAACTGGCTGATTCACCACTCCAGGATGATACACCATTGCTAATTGAATTTCCTGATGAAACAATCATGCATCTCACCGAACATTCATGGAAGATGTACTTTGATGGGTCATTTACTCAACATGGATCTGGAGCCGGGGTTCTCTTCATTACTTCACAAGGATATAAGATTCCCAAATCTTACAAATTAATGTTTCCATGCACCAACAATATCTCAGAATATGAAGCGTTGGTCAACGACCTCAAGCTTGCCATAGAATGGAAGATCATTGAGCTACACATATATGGTGACTCTCAACTAGTTATCAATCAAATCAATGGGGAATATAAAACAAGAGATGAAAAATTGATGCCCTACAAGCAACTAGTTGATGATTTGAAGAAATAATTTGTCTTCATCACCTTCCAACAGATACCAAGATCAGAGAATAAAGTAGCAGATGCTATGGCTACCTTGGCATCCATGTTACAACTAGAGGAGCATCAATTCCACTATGACTTCTTGGTGGAAGAAATATCCTATCCTGCCTTTGCCAATCCAAAATACCAAGTAATCTATGCCTTAAATACTCTCGATCAATCCTAATATGTTAGTATTATTGCCTATCTTTCTGATCAAACCATTCCCGCCAATCTATCTAGAAATGAGAAAAGATCCCTAATTAGGACAGCATCGTGTTATGTCCTCATAACTAACAACCTATATCGATGTATTCTTGATGGTACACTTCTTTGATGTTTAGAACTAGAGGAGTCTGATCTAGCTTTAAAAGACGTCCATGAAGGTGTATGTGGATCACACTCAAACGAATTTTCATTAGCTAAAAAACTACTCAGAGTAGGATATTATTGGCCTACCATGGAGAAAGATGCTATTCAATTTTCAAAAGCATGTCTTAAATTCCAAACACATGGAAACCTCATCCATTATTTTTCCATAGAACTGATACCTTTCATAACGCATTGGCCATTCCAGCAATGGGCCTTTGACTTGGTTGCACAAATATATCCCAACTCTTCAAATGGACACAAGTTCATCATTACGGCCACTGAGTATTTCACAAAGTGGGTCGAAGTTGTGCCGCTAATCGAGGCCACTGGCAAACAGGTGGCTATGTTCATTCTGAACTACATTATTTTTAGATATGGGATACCCTCTTCAATTGTGATAGACAATGGGGGCCAATTTAAAAAACCAAGACATTGATGATCTCTGTGAACAGTTTCACATTACTCAACATTGCTCTTTGGTCTATTATCCTCAAGGTAATGGACAGGCTGAGGCATTGAACAAAAATATTCTCAAAAAACTCCATAGAACTATGAGCAAGTCTGGCATTTACAACTAAATCTGGCACTATAGGCCTACAGAACAAGCATCAAAACACCAACTGGAGCCACACCATTTTCTCTAGTCTATGGCGCTGAAGTAGTACTACCTATTGAGGTTGAAATCCCATCTTTGCAGATCTCTCTACAAGGACTAGTTACTGATGAACAGTACTGCATTGATCAGATAAATTCTCTAGACCTACTGGATGAGAGCAGGAAACAGGTGTTTGATCACCTCAAAGTGTACCAAGCAAGAATGTCCAAAGGTTACAAAAAGAAGTTTAAACCATGCAAGTTTGAAGTGGGGGACCTTGTCCTAAAAGAGAATCCTAAGAACCAACCTAACAGAGAGCAGAAAGGAAAGTTTGAACCTAACTGGCTAGGACCTTATGTTATCACTACTACTTTTGGGACTGGAGCTTATCAGTTAGCTACACCTGAGGGAGACGTTCTTCCCAATCCTATCAATACTCTACATTTGAAGTGGTTTCATACTTAAATGTTCAGCTAGCAGAGCCTGTACAGCAAAAATTTCTTGCAAAATACCAAAAACATTCAAAAAATTAGTCCTAAAGAAATCCAAAAATAGTGGAAAAGGTCCTTCAAAATGGGTATCCTTGGTGAAAATCTAGTAAATAGGCGCCTTGATACTACAAAAATATTCAAAAAAGCAAAAATAGAAAAAAATTTGAAAAAGAGAAAAGTGCCTTGATGAGCACCTGGTAAAATAGGCATCTTGGTAGCAAAAAAAAAGAAAAAGATCTTACCAAGTGGTGAAAACCTGGCAATCAGGCATCACTTGTGTTCTGTGCTCCATCTATCAATGCACTAACTGATACTAGGCCTTCATAATTTTTCCTGTGCTTGTACATTGACTTCATTTTCCCTACATGGGATTTGTCTATCTTTACGTCTTAGGAATAGGTCATTCTACACTGGGGGAATCTTTATTAGCATAGTCAGTCACGATTGCTAGGTTTCTCTAGGTTGGTTTGCCTCGCGGACATAATCTTTCTTGGCACATGCAAAACAATGTCACTTTTTCAAAAACCAAGGGTGTCTTTCCAAACATCACATATTCAAACATGACATTGACAGTACAAACATTTCTACAACGCTATATTGGGTCACAAACATGAATGGATTATCCTATCAATACACAAACATGGAACACCATATTGTTTATCCTCTAATTTTCTGATTGATGAATCTTTACTATGTTTGACAAATGAATGAACAAGTACTACTTAAACACATAGCTTGATAATAGTTTGATTATGATTCTTTAATATCCTAATGATGTTTTCAACTAGGGGCATCTAAGTAATTATAAATTTTATTAGATTGATTCACAATTGATAAATTATTATGTCTTCTTAGTTACTCAATGATGTCTGCACAAAGACAAAGAGTCGCAAGGATTGGGGGCATAATGTTTTCTTGAATTTCTGTGTATGGTGATTGTTTCACATGATCCTATAAATTTCACCTAACTTGAGTGTTTATGGTAAGAGCTACCGCTATGGGTGGATAGCCACATATATCTCAATCTTTGTTATGTGTAAACTACGGTGAGTTTGACACAATTTCCTTATCTGTTTTCTAAATCTAGATTCTCACTAGGTATACGAATCATAATGTACCCAAGGATATGAATTTTCAAGGTCATTGTGGGTTCAATATCTTGCCTTAATCAGAAACTGGTATATTAAAAGGAAGGTGACTGTTTTGTTATCCTGGCTTCTATGCCTTGATGCCTAAGTATATTTCTGACAGTCCAATAAAACATAGTAGTCATATTATCATAATATCAGTGGGTATTAGTGATGGTTGTACTATCTGATGGTATCCATTCCAAAATATTCCCAATGATGATAAAAATGTTGCAATATTTGCTAAATCAGTGACAAGTCCTAAGAGTCTTCATATAGCTGCATTTAGAGTTTGCATGATGCATTTTTCAACAGAAATAAGAGCATAAGGAATTTTGAGCTCAAAAATGCTTTCTATCTTCTTCCAAAAATCTAAGTTAATTACATCATCTATATTATTGATACCCATGCTTCCCGAAATCTTTGATCTATCAGGAACAAAATCGAACTCATATTTTCACATAATTAACTTGATAATCGTGTGTTTATTTTTAAACACACCATCTTCTACTCCACTCTTTCTAGCCTTATCACTTCCTGCAAGTGTTATGTTCTACTCAATTGAGGGATTTTATTTCTTTTCCTTTGATTTCGTTCCCAAGGGGGCATGATCACACTATCATCAATTAAATTTTTTCTCAAAACTACATTAACAACAACTTCGTTATCAAACAAACTAGGGGCATAATAGTTTCTTAATTAAGTAAGAACTGTTGGATAGAAAGCTTTGGTTAACATGAGCTAGATATCTTATGTTTCCTCATTTTAAAAAAGATTTTTAAAGCTCCTGGCAGCTTCATACTAGCTTTTGGACGACAACCAAGTTCAGAATCAGTATTATCAATTTTTAGATGACAACCAAGTTCAGAATTGGTATTTTTAAAATCTTTTATTATCTTTGGATGAAAACCAAGTTCAAAATCAATTCTATCAGTTTGGTTTGATCAAGTGCAAGACTCATCTCATCAACATTTTGTTCGACAACCAAGAACGGGATTCTCAATCTTTCTGAAGTCAAAATCAAAAACTTTCTTTGAATCAATGCACTACTCACACATCAATTCAAAGAGGGGCAAATTTAACCACCTAAATTTGGTCTGTTACAACTATGGACCCTATTTTCCCTAAGTATGATCATACCCTCGATTATGTCCAAACGACCCTATTACTGCTTGGCATAATTCTTCAAATCAATTTAATGTCCTAGGTGATTTTTATCACTAATTTATATTAACTATTATAGCCACGTAATTCAAATCAATTTCGACCAATCAAATCAAATCAAAAATCAAACATGGATATGGTATTTAATTATAAAGGAATTAAATAAATCCCTAAATAAAATATCCACTTACAATTAACCCATTCCCCCTAGCCTATTTAATTTAATTAAAATGGCTATAGTCCCCTAATTATAAAAAAACAATTTCATTGTTTAAATAATTAAATTCCTATATTTCTAAATGAATTAAATAAGTTTATTTCATTTATTAATATTCCCCTAAACCCCAACCTAACCTATCTCAACCACTTCTACCCTAGGTTCTAAC
>MU224213.1:382881-395904 GCA_018584345.1 Thuja plicata
TGTCTTCTCTACCTGATCATGCACTTCAGTGGGGGTTCCAGCAGTATATTCTGACAGAGTTTTCAGACATGCTTCAGAGATGCTTCTTGCTCTATTCTTTTCCCTTTATGTTTTGGGTACCTGATCAGGCCTAGTTGCCGGGACCCTTCTTTCCTGCTTTCTACAGTAGTTTAGCAGTTTTTTGCTTCTCCCTAAGTTACACTTAAGGGGGGGTGTTAGAGTAATTTAGCAATTTCTCTTTAGTGCTTAAGTTTCACTTAGGCAGTTTCTTTAGTCTTAGGAAAGTTTCTATTTCCTAGTAGTTGCCCTTTTAGGGTTTTGGCATCCTTTATAAGGATTGTCATCTTTGTATTTTATAAGGAGTTTGTAAATCATTTATTGTTGAATATAGAATATCATTTCTGTCAACATAGTTTTTCATTATCTGGCCTATCGGCCGCCATAGCTTCGGATCCTTCTCTCTTCTGTCTATTTCATTCTGTTTATGTGATAGTCATGCATGCAGGTGATCTTGGTTGCATTGCGTTTTAGCAATCTCAACACTTACTAAAAATAGCAAGTTTCCATAGATAGCAGCTCTGCACAAGATAGCCCTTATTGAAAAGAAAACAGAAATATTTTTGGGTGATGCAAGATTGCCCTTACACCCAGGATGCTCCTGCATCAGACACTCGGAGTGATTTGAGAAGTGACCCTGTCACGACTCAAGTGTGTAGAGGAAAACTAAGACGGTTAAGTTCCTCCCTTGTCAGCCATGATGAATCTTCAACAGGTCAACCTTTACACTTGACTAGAGATTCTTCATATGTCATGTTCCTTGTGCTTCTACTAACATGACTGTCTAGTATGTCTTCAATCTCCTTGGTATCTGAACTACTTGCTAGAATACTCCTTCTTCAAAAAACTACACTTCTTCAAATTTATCAACAATTTTTCTTCCCTCAGCTTCTCAAATACCATACGAATATGCATCATATGCTCCTCCAATGTCTTACTAAAGATAAAAATATCATCTAGGTAAACAATGACAAACTTACAAATAAATTCTTTTAGAACCTCATTCATCATCTTCTCTGATCTGAATCTGATGATATCCACTCTTTAGATCTATCTTTGAGAAATACACAGCTCCACTCAAACAGTCCATAATATCATCCATTCATGGCAATGGAAACCTGTACTTAATTGTGATCTTGTTTATTTCCCTGGAGTCTGTACACTCGCTGGTACAGCACAGGGACTCAGACTCTCCTAGATCAATCTTTTCTGCAACAACTCATGTACTTGTCTGTTCAACTCCTCACTTTCTGCAGGTGTCATTCTATGTGCTGCATTATTTAGAAAACTCAGTCCTGGAATCAATTCCATCTGATGACTGATCTTCCTGACTGGTGGTAATCCATCAAGCACATTATCGGATACAATATCCTAAAACTCATTAAACAAATCTACAACTTCTACAGGAACATCTTCTACTTCCTCCTTACCAGCTTTTGGAATTAAAGAAAAACACACATGCTCATGCTGCATACCATCTAGGAACTTTCTTCTATCAACAAAAGTTATTATTGCACTACCACAGACCTTTTTTTTTGTGTCATTCAATGGCTTTAGCTTATTTCACACTCCATCCTTTATCACGGAATAGGTATTCGCATGACCATCATGTATAGCGCATCTGTCAAACTACCATCGTCTACCCAACAACATATGACATACATCCATAGATATGATATCACACAATACCTCATCATGGTATCCACCAATTTTGAACTTCACGAGGCACTGTTCATTGACTATGACCTTGTGGTATCCTATACACAGGCAATCTGATATGGATGTGGGTGTTTCTGTCTCTTGAGCTTCAACTTTGTCACCATCTCTTCTGACACTAAATTGTCGGTGCTTCCACTCAATAATCACATCACAACACTTACCCTCACACTTGCACCTGGTGCGAAATAGGCTCCTCCTTTGTTTAGCTTCATTCTCACCACTCACCATGACTCTTATGTTAATCAGCGTTTCTCCTCTTTTAGCATCTTTAGAATGTGACGATCTGGCATCTTCATCTACATGTGTAACTCTGGCCTAGCCTTCATTTCTCCTATCTATTCTTCCTTTGCACTGAGGATATTCAAATGCCCTATGACCTTCTTCTTCACAGTGAAAACATGTTCCACTGAAGCCTCCTCTTCCAGATCCTTGTCCTCTTACTCTTCCTCTCTGATCTCTATTATTCTGATCTTGGAAATGAGTGGAATTCTTTCCTCACTGATTCTGACTATTACTGGCCTCATCCTTCTTTTTTAGATCTTCATTTTGGCCACCATATATCCATCCACCAGATCTTCCACCACGACCTCTTCCATTTTGTCTGCTCTCAAACTTCTTGTTCATCTTTTCTTCTACTTTAAGGGAAAACTGGTATGCCTCCTCAATACTTTTCATTCAAACCATATTCAACTCCTCCTGAATGCTTGGCCTCAACCCATTAAGGTAATGGGCAACTTCCTCCTTATCAGCTTTTGCATGGCCTATTCTAATGAGGATTCGATAGAACTCCTCCGTATACTCCTAAATAGATCTTCCTACTTGCTTCAAACTTTGCATTTTCTTTAGCACATCAAGCTTATAATCAACAGGAATGAACTGTCACTTCAACTTTTCTACCATCTGATCTTATCTTGTGATTTTATCCTTTCCCCTTTGATTTTGCTCCAATTGGATCTCCTGCCACCAGATCTTCGCATGACTCTTTTGTCTAGCCTTTGCAAACTTGACACGATTAGGATCCTTAATATCTTCATACTCAAAATATTCTTCACATTCGTTGATCTAGTCAATCAACTCCTCTGGGTTAAGATTCCCTGAAAATGTAGGAACCTTAATCTTAGGTCTTTTTCCAATCTTTGAAATGGCTCAGAAAATCCTTTCTTCTTCTGGATTCAAAACTTCAACTTCTTCTTGATCATCATTTCCTTCTTTGGCTTCATCCTCACTTTCATTTCTAACATTAAGATTCATTCCTCTATGAATCTCTTCTTGTAATACGCATTCCCTTCGTGGAGGCATTTTCATGATGCGCGTTGAAACCCTAATCACGGTCCTGGTGCAAACTGCCTCGCAGTCGGTGATCTGTTTACATAAAAACCTTAACCCACGGTCCTGGTGAAAACTGCCTCATAGTCGGCGATCTATTTACACACTCAAGAACTCCTGCTCTGATACCACCTGATGAAGGGTGCTCCCCTTAATGCCACAAAAACATAACAGAAACAGCGAAGCAACAATAATTTGCAAGAATAGAAAATGGGCTTCTTATTATCTCCACAAATGTGGAATTACAAACTTTTAGAATTACAATATGCAAAGCCACATGGGCATTCCCCTTACAATATTCTGTAGGACAAAGCCTCGAATTATTACCTAGATCTACCAAGAACTACCCTAGATAACACTACGGGCCTTCTTTATATAGGCAAATTCCACTGCCCGGGAAGATTCCAGAAATTTAGCCCATAGTGACGACCAAAGTTAGATTGTTTTATTTTACAATTTATTACATCATAGTTGGCTCAAAATAACATTTGAAACCCGAACAGAAATTTTGAAGAAAAATTATTTTTTGCCATTTCAGGTGACCAAGCTTTCGAAGACCATAAGTCATTTCCATTTGACTCGATTGACTATGATGACCCCAATCTGGAAAGGCCACGAAGCGCTCTACAGGTCTAATCACCTAAAGCACCTGCCACCCAAATTTCCGACCTCATACAGGGCCTCTAAAGCCTTCAAAATTGAGTTCAAAGTTTCTGTACCCTGCTGCCAATACCAAAAATCATTAATATCTTTAAAACTAGACCTGATCTAGCCATGAAACTTTACTGGAAGGCTGATAAGACTGAGATGAATATCCACATGTGAAATCAAAATATTCTGAGATCGTATGACCAACTTACTAAAAATAGCAAGTTTCCATAGATAGTAGCTCTACATAAGATATCCCTTATTGAAAAGCAAACAGAAATATTTTTGGGTGATGCAAGATTGCCCTTACACCTAGGATGCTCCTGCATTAGACACCTGGGGTGATTTGAGAAGTGACCCTGTCACGACTCAGGTGTGCAGAGGAAAACCAAGATGATTAACCTCCTTCCTTGTTAGCCATGATAAATCTTCAACAGGTCATCCTTTCCACTTGACCAGATATTCTTCATATGTCATGTTCCTTGTGCTTCTACCAACACGACTGTCCGGTATGTCTTCAATCTCTTTGGTATCTGAAGTACTTGCTGGAATACTATGCCACTATGATCTCATCTTCAACACCTCCTTCATGATACTCTGTCAAATCTGAAATGTTAAGCACTGGTGAAATATTCAGCTCACTAGGCAATTCTACCTCATATGCATTTCCTGAATCATGCTTCTTGAGTATCTTACATGGTCCAAACCTCTTCATTTTTAGTTTGTTATATGTACCAACTGGAAACCGCTCCTTCTGTAAGTGAACCATGACTTCATCCCCAACCTAAAATTTCTTATGTCTCCTTTTCTTATCTGTCTTATCCTTATACTATGCATTAATTTTGGTAATGCGCTTCCTCACTTCCTCATGGATGTTCTTCAAGTGTTCTGCAAAATCCTGAACTTCAGCACTACTTATTTCTCCTTTATCTATCTTCCTCAATTAAAATGTGTTTCTTGGACTACTTTCATATACAATCTAGAATGGTGATTTACCAGTGCTCCTATTGATAGAATTATTGTATGCAAATTCTACCTATGGTAAATTCAAATCCCATCCTATTGGCTTATCTCCAACCAAACATCTCAGCGAATTCCCCAAACTCCTATTCACCACCTCTATCTGTCCATTAGTCTATGGATGATGTGATGAACTGAACTTTAAATCTATCTCCAACTTCTTCCACAATGTACACCAGAAATATCCAACAAACTTAGTGTCTCAATCTAAAACTATGGTCTTTGGAAAACCATGTAGCCTCACCACTTCTCAAAAAAAAAATTCTACTACATGAACAACATCATTAGTCTTCTTGCAAGGAATGAGATGTGCCATCTTTGAAAATTTGTCCACCACCACAAAGATTGAATCATGTCTTCGCTCAGTCCTTGGTAAACAAGGAATAAATTCCATACTAATATCCTCCCAAGGATTCTCTGGTATAGGCAATGGTTGATACAACTCTGTATTCTACTTCACTCATTTCACCATCTGACATACTCTACAACTCTGTACAAACTTCTTCACATCTTGCTGCAACTGTGGCCAATAATAATTCTCACTAACCAAAGCAAGGGTTTTATCATGACCAAAATATCTAGCCAATCCTTTGCTATGCTTCTCCTTAATGAGATTCTCCCTCATAGAACTTTGTGGAATGCACAACTGACTCCCTTTGAATAGCATATCATCTCGGATGATAAAGTCCAACCATTTCATCCTGTCTATAGTAATAGGTTATGTACAAGCTTTCCAAGCTTCACCAAAATTAGGATCCTTTGGATACAAATTCTTGAGTTCATTGAACCCAACCACCTCAATATACATCTCTATCAGCAATAGTTCCCTTTTGCTAAGGGCATCTACAACCCTGTTAGACTTTCCACTCCTGTGTTTCAAAACAAATGTATAACTCTGAAAAAATTCAACCCATTTCAAATGCCTTTAGCTCAACTTTTCTTGACTATTCAAATATTGCAAAGCTTGATGATCAGTATACAAAACAAACTCCTTAGGAAGCAGATAGTGTCTCCACTTCTTTAATGCCTGAACTATAGCATAAAATTCTTGATCATAAAACAAATACTTTCTCTTGGCATCATTTAACTTCTCACTGAAATAAGCAACAAGTTTACCTTCTTGGCTCATAATAGCTCCTATTACAGTACCACTAGCATCACAATCTACTTGAAACACCTTATTAAAATATGGGAGTGCTAAAACAGGTTGTTCTATAACTTTTTATTTCAACAATTGAAAACTCATTTCTGCCCCATTAGTCCACTTAAACTCTTTTCTATCCCCTCTCATTATTTCAGTCAAGGGTCCATAAATACTGCTAAAATTTTTGATAAACTTTCTGTAAAAGCTAGCTAGACCATGAAAAGATCTTACCTCAGTAGCACTGCTTGGAGTAGGTCATTCAAGGATATCCTATACCTTCTCAGGGTCCATTTTTAGACCTTCTGCTGAAACTAAAAATCCCAAATACACTAACTCCTTCTTCACAAAACTGCACTTCTTCAAATTTATCAAGAATTTCTCTTCTCTCAGCTTCTCAAATACCATATGAATATGCATCATATGCTCCTCCAATGTCTTACTAAAGATCAACATATCATCTAGGTAAACAATGACAAAATTACTCAGAAATTCTTTCAGAACCTCATTCATGAGCCACATGAAAGTGCTTGATGCATTTCTTAGCACAAAAGGCATGAATAACCACTCATACAATCCTTCCTTTGTCTTGAAGGCAGTCTTCCATTCATCTCCTTCTCTAATCTGAATCTGATGATATCCACTCTTCATATCTATCTTTGAGAAATACATAGCTCCACTCAAACAGTCCATAATATCACCCATTCGTGGCAATGGAAACCTATACTTGATTGTGATCTTGTTTATTGCCTAGATTCTTTACACATCCTTCACTCTCCATTTTTCTTTGGTGCTAATACTACTGGTACAACACAGGGACTCAGACTCTCACAGATCAATCATTTTTGCAACAACTCATGTACTTGTTTGTTCAACTCCTCACTTTCTCCAGGTGTCATTCTGTGTGCTACCTTATTCGGAAAACTCACTCCTGAATCAAGTCCATCTAATGACTGGTCTCCCTAACTGGTGGTAATCCATCAAGCACATTATTGGATACAATATCCTGAAATTCATTCAAAAAATTGACAACTTCTACAAGAACATCTTCTACTTCCTCCTTACTAGCTTTTGGAATTAAAGCAAAACACACATGCTCATGCCTCATACCATCTAGGAACTTTCTTCCATCAACAAAAGTTATTCTTGCACTACCACATACCTTTTTTTCTATTTCATTCAATGGCTTTAGCTTATATCACACTCCATCCTTTTTCATGGAATAGGTATTCGCACGACCATCATGTACAACACATCTGTCAAACTATTATTGTCTACCCAACAACGTATGACATACATCCATAGATATGATATCACATAGTACCTCATCATGGTATCCACCAATCTTGAACTTCATGAGGCATTTTTCATTGACCATGACCTTGTGGTCATTCTGTACCCAGGCAATCCGATATGTATGTGGGTGTTTCTGTCTCTTAAGCTTCAACTTTGTCACCATCTCTTCTTACACTAAATTGTCAGTGCTTCCACTATCAATAATCATATCACCACACTTACCCTCACACTTGCACCTGGTGTGAAATAGGCTCCTCCTTTGTTTAGCTTCATTCTCACCACTCAGCAAGACTCTTCTATTAATCAGTGTTTCTCCTCTTTCAGCATCTTCAGAATGTGACGATTTCACATCTTCATCTACATGTGCAACTCTGGCCTAGCCTTCATTTCTCCTATCTATTCTTCCTTGGCGCTGAGGACATTCAAATGCCCTATGACCTTCTTCTCCACAGTGAAAACATATTCCATAGAAGCCTCCTCTTCCAGATCCTTGTCCTCTTCTTCTTCCTCTCTGATCTTCCACCAGATCTTCCACCACAACCTCTTCCATTTTTTCTGCTCTCAAACTTCTTGTTCAACTTTTCTTCTACTTTCAAGGCAAACTGGTATGCCTCCTCAATACTATTCATTCAAACCATATTCAATTCCTCCTGAATGCTTGGCCTCAACCCATTAAGGTAATAGGAAACTTTCTCCTTATATGCTTCTGCATGGCCTATTCTAATGAGGATTCGATAGAACTCCTCTGTATACTCCTGAACAGATCTTCCTGCTTGCTTCAAACTTTGCATTTTCTTCAGCAGGTCAAGCTCATAATCAATAGGAATGAACTGTAACTTCAAATTATCCACCATCTGATCCCATCTTGTTATTTTATCCTTTCCCCTTTTATTTTTCTCTAATTGGATCTCCTGCCACCAAATCTTCGCATGGCCCTTCAGTCTGGCCTTCGCAAACTTGACCCGATCAGGATCCTCAATATCTTCATACTCAAAATATTCTTCACATTCGTTGATCCAGTCAATCAACTCCTCTGAGTTAACATTCCCTAAAAATGTAGAAACCTCAATCTTAGGTCTTTTCCCAATCTTTGAAATGGCTCGAGAAAGCCTTTCTTCTTCTAGATTCAAAACTTCAACTTCTTCTTGATCATCATTTCCTTCTTCGGCTTCATCCTCACTTTTGTTTCTAATGTTAAGATTCATTCCTCTGTGAATCTCTTCTTGAAATGCTTGCACTTATCTCTCGAGCTCTCTAACCTCAGGTGTCACAACACCAGCTCTTCCGCCACATTCCCTTTATGGAGGCATTTTCACGATGCGCATTGAAACCCTAACTACAGTCCTGGTGCAAACTATCGTGCAGTCAGCAATCTTTTTACACAAAAATCCTAACCCACGGTCCTGGTGCAAACTTTCTCACAGTCAGTGATTTATTTACACACTCAGGAACTCCTGCTCTGATACCGCCTGATGAAGGGTTCTCCCCTTAACACCACAAACACATAACAAAAACAGCGAAGCAACAACAATTTACAAGAACACAAAATGGGCTTCTTATTATCTCCACAAATGTAGAATTATAAAATTTTAGAATTACAATATGAAAAGTCACATGGGCATTCCCCTTACAATATTCCGTAGGACAAAGCCTCGAATTATTACCCAGATCTACCCAGAAATGCCCTAGACAACACTATGGGCCTTCTTTATATAGGCAATTTCCACCGCCCGAGAAGGTTCTAGAAATTTAGCCCATAGGGCTGACCAAACTTAGAATTATTTTATTTTACAATTTATTACATCACAGTCGGCTCAAAATAACTTTTAAAACCTGAACAGAAATTTTGAAGAAAAAATATTTTCTACCATTTCAGGTGACCCAACTTCCGAAGACCATAAGTCATCGCCAGTTGACCCAATTGACTATTATGACCCCAATCTGAAAAGGCCATGAAGCACTCTACAGGCTTGACCAACGCAAGCTCCCACCACCCAAATTTCTTCCCTCATTCAGGGCCTCTAAAGCCTTCAAAACTGAGTTCAAAATTTCTATACCCTACTGCCAATACCAAAAATCTTTAATATCTTCAAAACTAGACCTTATCTAGCCATAAAACTTTACTGGTGGGCTGATGAGACTGAGATGAACCTCCACATGTGAAATTAGAACATTCTGAGATCGTATGACCAACTTACTAAAAATAGAAAGTTTCCATAGATAGTAGCTCTACACAAGATAGCCCTTATTGAAAAGCAAACAGAAATATTTTTGGGTGATGCAAGATTGCCCTTACGCCCAAGATGCTCTTGCATCAGACACCCGGGGTGTTTTGAGAAGTGACCCTGTCACGACTCAAGTGTGCAAAGGAAAACCAAGATGGTTAACCTCCTCCCTTGTCAGCCATGATGAATCTTCAACAGGTCATCCTTTCCACTTGACCAGATATTCTTCATATGTCCTATTCCTTGTGCTTCTACCAACACGACTGTCCAGGATGTCTTCAATCTCCTTGGTATTTGAACTACTTGCTGGAATACTCCACTATGCTTCTATGATCTCATCTTCAACACCTCCTTCATGATACTCTGTCAAATCTGAAATGTTAAGCACTGGTGAAATATTCATCTCACTAGGAAATTCTACCTCATATGCATTTCCTGAATCATGCTTCTTCAATATCTTACATGTGTAATCACCTAAAAATGGTCACCTAAACCCTAGACCCCCAATCTCAGCAATTAATCAAGAAACCCTAATCTTGATTAGACTTAAGTCCTGAATCAAACAAGCAATTCATCACATTCAAACTAATCTGACCTAAACCCTAGGTCCTAATCAATCATCTTACTTGATTAATTAATTAATTTCTAAAATCATATTACATTGGAAAATAAACTTTATACTATTATTTAATTGATATTATGACATATTAATTAAATAAAAATTATAAAATTGTCAGTTAAATCAAAAAAGGAATTAAATTAATTATAAAATCATAAATGTGCATTCAAAATCAATTTAATTATTAAAAATGCATATGACATCATCAAATCTAGTTAACTGATTTATCAAAATAGAAACAATCCAGTTCCACTCAATTAACTGATTCTCCATTGTTTATCATTTTGGAAATAGTTCAGTTAACTGTGAACTGATTTTGAAAGTTTCCAAAATAACTGATCAGTCAATTCAGTCAACTGACTCTCTCGACCAATTGAATCACTTGCACATGGATTGTGCTTCTTCAATCGAATTTGGGCCACTCTTTTTGTTTGATCTCAACCGTTGATTCAAGAGAGATTTCTATAAAAGAGAAACTCTTTTCCTTCACAAAGGATCCTAATCTTTTAATTAAAGTTATTATGTTGCATTTTCATCTTAGCTTCTTGCATTCTTAGCATAGCTTTTATTGTTGTTTTAATGTTAATCATGCAAATCTAATCTTAGAGCACACTTTCAATTTGGGTTTAAAATTGAACATCTCACATTTCAATTTGGTGCTTCTAAAATGAATCCTAATTAGTTTTGAATGGACAACAAATTGCATTTTCATTTAGATTAATCATTTATTTGCATTATCTTAGCTTTTAAAATCCTTCATTTAGGTCTTCGGTGTAGTCACTGAGCTTGCAATGACCTGAGAGCAAGCTCATACTCCTACCTTCTAGAAGGCAACAGGTCGACTTTTTCAGACATGCAGGGTGAATAAATCGATATTCATTCCTGTATGCAGCTGAAGAATAATGACCATGTTGAAGTGTATGGCTAAATCAGAGGCCCACATTTAGCTATCACATTTCTGGCACCCACCGCGGGGCTGAAAATCAATTTCAGGCCTCATCGTTAAATTTTTCTTTTAATTGTATTTTATATTTATTTTGAGTCGAATCTGACTCCACGGTTGCATCTAAAACGTCATTTCGGTTAAAAATGACTATAAACACACCTACCTTAGGTGAAAATTTATTCTATGGCAAAAAACATTTACAAACAGAGGTCGTACGGCCCTCTACACACAAACCGAGACAGTCTGCACATAGGCTGAGACCTACACGCATATCAAGGATAAATTTTAAATTTTCAAAAAATTGTGGGTTTAAATTTCAATTTAGTTATTGTGGGCTTATGTTTAATCAAGACACGCATGATTATTGTTAATATCTCAAATCAAATTCCCACACCTCTAAACCCCCTTCCTCTCACTTCATCTAAGGGTTTGCGTGTTTGCATATTTAAAATCTCCAAATAACTACTACCCTGTGCATGTGGGATTAAAATCCCATAGCACCACCGCTGTAACCCGCCTCCACCTCCCTTTCCTCCACCTCCACCTTACCTACACCCCCACTTTATCCCACTTTAGCATCCTCTCCCATCCTCCCATCCTACCACCACCAACCCGCTTCCCCTTATCCCTCCCTCCCCTCCGCTCACCTTACTTCTTCCCACCACCCGCACACTTCACCTCTCCACCCACCTTTGCCCACCCCCACCTACACTTCCCCACTCCACCACTCTGCCTCCACCCACTCTGCCTCAGTACCCTTGTGGTGTGTTAAAACCTACAAAATGTAACTTCTATAGACTGGGAGGCCTCCATAACGGAGCTAATCTTCCGCAAGTATAACTATCTGAATGGATGCCTTGACTACACACTTTGTTCTAGTTACCAAAATCACTCTATCTATTGGCGCGGAAGGTCAGAGACTGATTAAGATGTCCCACACTTTCATGGCTCTTAGTAGAGACAATGGTCCCTTGGGAAGTGATTACCCTTGGGATTCGAAGCTTGGTGTGCCTAAGAAGTGAGTGCACATGTAAGGAGGAGCCTGTGCCTCCAAGCTTCTAAGTTGTCTGCTATCAGTAGATGTGGCTAAACTTTGGTTCAAGTGGGAACTCAACAGATATTGCCCTAGCTATCCTAGGATTGTGGTGTGTCTATCCTTTTCTTTTACAACAAACAATCTGCATGATGTGTCTTGCATGAGTTTTCACTGAAAAAACAACTACAACGATCACACAATCTAGAAAACTATACACTTTAGGTACTTTTCTATCATATCTCATCTGAAACATCAAATCAAACATCAAAGTGATCAACGATTCAAAATCTGCACTTCTGGGTGTTAGCTGTCAAATCTTGTCCATGTTTCTGCATCTGCTATCAAAACACTGAAAATCTATCAACTTGTTGTCCAATTCATTCTGTTGTGAAGGTTCTGTCCAAATTTTCACAAATATGTGTTCTCACCAACATCATCTACTAGTCTATCTTTGACTACAATCTGTTGACACTCTGACTTGTTTCTATCTTGAAATCTAATTTTGTTGTGCTAGTCCAAGTGACTTGTTACTTTTATCATCTTTGTCTGCACTGTCCTTATCCTGATTTGCAAGAGCAGGTTTGTTAACCTTGACTCAAGATCGGAGTCGTTGCTTCTCCTTTTCAATTGGACTTTATCTCCTTTGTCCTTTGGTCTTGGACTTAATCAGCACTTTAGATATCACTTCAGCATATGTCAGTCAATCAATCGGTTCATCATACCTCCTCTTCAATCTTCCGAGCAAGCACACTAGACAATCTTACAATGTCTAGATGCATATGGGATAAACCTTATGGTCCTAACAATGCGTAAGAAGAGATTCTTATGGCAGCTCTATCAAAACAACTTGAAACATTGAAATTTGAAATCCAAGAATTAAAAGGAGAAAAAGATACACCATTCAATAAGTCCTCATCAAGCAAAAAGGTATCTAAGCATAGTAAACCAATCTTTGATCAAGCAACACTTTATGACCAACCTATCTTTGAT
>MU224213.1:397894-409412 GCA_018584345.1 Thuja plicata
TTTCCTCCATTTGTCCACTACCCTTCAAGGCGTGTGTCGATGTTGATCTTATCACCATATCCTTCCATCCCTCTTATCCAATCCATCACATAAATCCTTGGCTATCATCTTCCTTATCCTCCATATCGTCTTCTCTACCATCACCCTATCAACATCTCTAAGCATACTTTCAGCAGCCTTGGCCTATCATAGCTTATCTTTCAGAGGAGCACTATCTAAAGAGCAAGAAGCTAAAGTTCCTCCATAAAACCAAAAGTACAAAAAAAAAAAGTGCCTTGGGTGAAAACCTAGTAAACAGGCACCTTGGTAGCAAAAGTAAATATAAATCAATCCATCTTATGGTGAAAACCACTTCTTGTGGCACTTTGGATAAGTACCATCATGAAAACCTGGCAAACAGGCATCATGCATAATTCCTCCTACTTGCACTCTTCACTTGGGGGAAAGTTCCTTCCATGTCATCCTATCTATCATATCTTACATCTAGCTATCCCGTGAGCATCCATGTTCCTTCTGGTGATCTTGACAAGGTTGAGCCTCTCCATGAGCATCATGCATCTTTCCATGCATTATCCTTTCCATCAACCTATTCACTTTCTCTCATCCATGGCACCCTATCATGATCTTGCTTATCCTAAGCCTATCTCTGAGCATTTGACCCTTTATCTTGATTGCACTATCATAGATATATCCTATCTAATTGACCCCTTGGTCTTGATCAAAACTGGAAAAATAAGTTCTTATCAGTCTCTTGACATGTCTATTCTTTTGGACCACATGCTTTTCATGACATCATCATTGTCCTATATGCTATCTAACACCGCTCCATGAGCCTACATTGCTATATTCTTTTGTTTTCCCTAGCTTGGGTAATCTTGAGGAGACTATCTTTGAGGGTCACATTCACCCTCTTCATCCATCATTGTCTTTTTGCCTCATCCATCATCTTTCTAATCCATCTGTAATGACCTCTACCTTGCTAGACATATGGGGCAAACCAATGTGATCTTGCTTGAGACAAGAGTAATCAGAGGAAAAATCTAAAAATTGGAAAAAGTCCTAAAAAATGATCATCTTGGTGAAAACCTAGCAATAGGCACCTTGATGTATTAATCAAAAAAATCAAAAACATCAAAAATACAAAAAAAATTTGAAAAAAAGGATAGCGACAAAGGCATGCTTACTAGGTTTTCAATGATCACCTCAATCAATAAAGACCCCATCACTTGGGGCATCTTAGCTTCATCGAATCAAATCAAGTTGTGATTATCATAAATCAAGAGCAACTCACTCAATTGTCTTATATAGTGATGGATGCACTTGAAACCAGACAGATCGGTCTTATATGAGTCATTCTTTTCTGAAACCAGGCACATTGATTAAATTGGCTTCATCACTTCAAATCAAGTATATTTTTGCTAAATATCATCTCTGCCACGTAGGTGAAAACTTGGTAAATAGGTGCCTCTTGTACTCAGCGCTCCATCTATCAATGCTCAATCTTGGCATCAATCCTTTGCTTCAATTTGTACATATCTTTTAGTCACTTTTGTGACACTCTAGTTCTTCTGAGAACCCTCCTGGCTTGAAACCGATCCAGAGTCATAACCTAGGGGCAATCAAATCAGATTTGTCCTCGCAATATGAGTCAAGTCAGTTATTGTCGTTTGCTACTCGGAGCATGGGTCCCCAATTTGGTCACATCTTTGGCTTACACCAAAGTCAGTAATCTTGTCATTTCTGAAAGACAACTCGCTACTGACACAAACAGGTGTTTCTCAACACCATAATCAACAGTGTTTCTTAACACTATCTTTGGACACATCTGTATTTCTTAACACACATTGGATATCACAAACGTAAACAACAGATCGATAGCAATCAAACACAAAGCACTCACAAGCACAATGACATTTCTCAACACCCTATACCTATACACATCTAAAAACTTTGAACATGGATGAAGTATGCTAAACTTCTATTTGTATGCTATCTATTTTCATTGATTTCACTAATCTTTTCTTTGTCTACTACTTGTTGGTGTGGTCCCGATGATCTAGAAATGTCAAATAAACTGGGTGTATGTGGTAAGACCTCCTGCATTAAGGTGGAAAAGCCTCACATCCCTTGATCCTCTTTATTTGTATGCCAAGGTGAGGTCGAAACTATCTCCTTGACTGTTATTTCTCTGCTTGTTTACGCAAGATCGCACTCATGGTTATCTTGGCTTTGAATGCCTCGATACTGGTGTACTCTTGCACTATCAAAAACTGGAAACAACATTCAGGTCATCTCAGCTTTTGTGCCTTGATGCTCATGTTAGTTTCCCATATCTTATCCAATGAAAGTCGTATTCATATTCTTATGGTCGCAGTGGCACCAATAAGGATTGCATCGACTCCGATGTTCCAAAAATGCTCAATGATGAAAATATTCGATTGCTAAATCTCAGTGACTACACCTTAGGTTGCATTCATTGCATTCATGTTCTTCTTGCATCTACATCTACATCTGCATAGTGATGAAATTAGCATAATAACTTTATCTTTATCCAATGTGAAGGATCTGAGATTCTAATCGATCAATCTTCTCATCGTCAAGTGGTCATGACACCCCTTGCTAAGTTCACTGTCCTGATTCTATTTTCAGGATCGAAATTGAAATCTGACTTTGACCACTTGCACAACCAATAGAAATCTCTCATGCTTTTCTTCTAATCAATCCATGTATCTTACTTATTGGTCAATCTCAGTCAAACATGACCTCTCATCAAGTATAGATTTTTTTCTAACCGTTTGGGACCTCTTTCTAATCAGATCAGTTTCTTCCTAAATTATCTAATCAATTGAATTTCTTCTCATCACTGGGGCACCTAGCCATATTTTGATTTCACTCCCGAGGGGGCAGGATCAGGACATCAACATTCTAGTGATCACATCCTCAATCAAAACCCCATCGCTTGGGGCATCTCAGCTTCATCACATCAAATCAAGTTGAAATCATCTTAAATCAAAGGCAACCTAATCAATGGTCTTATACAGTGATGGATATACTTGAAACAAGACAAGATTGATCTTATACAGGTTATTCATTATTGAAACCAGATCACATTGATAAAATTGGCTTCATCCCTTCAAATCAAGTCAATTTTCTTGCTAATAAAATCTCTTAATGGTAAACAGTTTCATTGCTTCAAATCAAACTGGTTATTCATTCAAACCAATCAAAAAGGTTTAAGAGTTCCTGACAGATGTTTAGTTTCATCGCTTCAAATCAAACTAAGCATTCTATTTATATATTTTGATCGATCTTCATCCAATCAAGCTCGAAGTCGGTCTTCTTCTTCAAAAGAATAGTTTCATTGCTTCAAATCAAACTATTATGGGTCTTCTCGCTAAAAAGTCTTTGATTCAATGTGTTGATCGCACATCAATTCAAAGAGGGGAAAATGTAATCACCTAAAAATGGTCACCTAAACCCTAGACCACCAATCTCAGCAATTAATCAAGAAACCCTAATCTTGATTAGACCTAAGTCCTAAATCAAACAAGCAATTCATCACATTCAAACTGATCTGACCTAAACCCTAGGTCCTAATCGATCATCTTACTTGATTAATTAATTAATTTCTAAAATCACATTACATTGGCAAATAAACTTTATACTATTATTTAATTGATATTATGACATATTAATTAAATAAAAATTATAAAATTGTCAATTAAATCAAAAAAGGAATTAAATTAATTATAAAATCATAAATGTGCATTCAAAATCAATTTAATTATTAAAAATGCATATGACATCATCAAATGCAGTTAACTAATTTATCAAAATGGAAACAATCCAGTTCCACTCAGTTAACTGATTCTCCACTATTTATCATTTTGGAAACATTTCAGTTAACTGTGAACTGATTTTGGAAGTTTCCAAAATAACTGATTAGTCAGTTCAGTCAACTGACTCTCTCGACCAATTGAATCACTTGCACATGGATTGTTCTTCTTAAATCGAATCTGAGCCACTCTTTTTGTTCGATCTCAACCGTTGATTCGAGAGAGATTTCTATAAAAGAGAAACTCTTTTCCTTCACAAAGGATCCTAATCTCTTAATTAAACTTATTATGCTACATTTTTTGTCTTAGCTTCTTGCATTCTTAGCATAGCTTTTATTGTTGTTTTAATGTTAATCATGAAAATCTAATCTTAGAGCACACTTTCAATTTGGGTTTAAAACTGAACATCTCACATTTCAATTTGGTGCTTCTAAAATGAATCCTAATTAGTTTTGAATGGAGAACAAACTGCATTTGCATTTAGATTAATCATTTATTTGCATTATCATAGCTTTTAAAATCCTTCATTTACGTCTTCGGTGTAGTCACTGAGCTTGCAATGACCTAAGAGCAAGCTCATACTCCTACCTTCTAGAAGGCAAGAAGTCGACTCTTTCAGGCATGCAAGGTGAATGAATCGATATTCATTCCTGTATGCAACTAAAGAATAATGACCATGTTGAAGTGTATAGCTAAAACAGAGGCCCACATTTAGCTATCACAACATGGTCCAAACTTCTTCATTTTTATCTTGTTATGTGTACCAACTTGAAACCACTCCTTTCGTAAGTGAACCATGACTTCATCCCCAACCTGAAATTCCTTGTCTCCTTTTCTTATTTGCCTTAGCCTTATACTGTGCATTCATTTTGGTAATGCGCTTCCTCACTTCCTTATGGATGTTCTTCAAGTGTTCTGCAAAATCCTCAGCTTCAGCACTACTTATTTATCCTTTATCTATCTTCCTCAATTCAGATGCGTTTCTTGGACTACTTCCATATACAATCTGGAATGGTGATTTTCCAGTGCTCCTATTGACAGAATTATTGTATGCAAATTCTGCATGTGGTAAAATCAAATCCCATCCTGTTGGCTTATCTCCAACCAAACATCTTAGCAAATTCTCAAAACTCCTATTCACCACCTCTGTCTATCCATCAGTCTGTGGATGATGTGACGAACTAAACTTCAAATTTGTCTTCAACTTCTTCCACAATGTACGCCAGAAATATCCAACAAAATCAGTGTCTCAATCTAAAACTATGGTCTTTGGAAAACCATGTAGCCTCACTACTTCTCTGAAAAATAATTCTGCTACATGAACAGCATAATTAGTCTTCTTGCAGGGAATGAAATCTGTCATCTTCAAAAATCTGTCAACCACCACAAAGATTGAATCATGTCCTCGCTGAGTCCTTGGTAAACCAAGAACAAAGTCCATATTGATATCCTCCCAAGGATTCTCTGGTATAGGTAATGGTTGATACAACCCTGTATTCTGCTTCACTCCTTCCGCCATCTGACATACTCTGCAACTCTATACAAACTTCTTCACATCTTGCTGCAACTGTGGCCAATAATAATTCTCACTAACCAAAGCAAGGGTTTTATCATGACAAAAATGTCTAGCCAATCCTCCGCTATGCTTCTCCTTGATGAGATTCTCCCTCATAGAACTTAGCTGAATGCACAACTGACTCCCTTTGAATAGCATACCATCCTGGATGATGAAATCCAGCCATTTCGTCCTGTCTATAGTACAGGTTCTGTACAAGCTTTCCAAGCTTCACCAAAATTAGGATCCTTTGGATACAAATTCTTGAGCTCATTGAACCCAACCACCTCAATTTGCATCTCTGTCAGCAATAGTTTCCTTCTAATAATGGCATCTGTAACCCTGTTAGACTTTCCACTCCTGTGTTTCAAAACAAATGTATAACTCTGCAAAAATTCAACCCATTTCAAATGCCTTTGGTTCAACTTTCCTTGACTATTCAAATATTGCAAAGCTTGATGATTAGTATACAAAACAAACTCCTTAGGAAGCAGATAATGTCTCCACTTATTTAATGCCTGAACTATAGCATAAAATTCCTGATCATAAACAGAATACTTTCTCTTGGCATCATTTAACTTCTCACAAAAATAAGCAACAGGTTTTTCTTCTTGGCTCATAACAGCTCCTATTGCAGTACCACTAGCATCACAATCTACTTCAAACACCTTATTAAAATCTGGGAGTGCTAAAACAGGTTGTTTTGTAACTTTTTGTTTCAACAATTGAAAACTCTTTTCTGCCCTATTAGTCCACTTAAACTCTTTTCTATCCCCTCTCATTATTTCAGTCAAGGGTCCACAAATACTGCAAAAATTTTTGATAAAATTTCTGTAAAAGCTAGCTAGACCATGAAATGATCTTACCTCAATAGCACTCCTTGGAGTAGGCCATTCAAGGATAGCTTGTACCTTCTCTGGGTCCATTTTTAGACCTTTTGCTGAAATTACAAATCCCAAATACACTAACTCCTTCTTCACAAAACTGCACTTCTTCAAATTTATCAACAATTTCTCTTCTCTCAGCTTCTCAAATACCATAGGAATATGCATCATATGCTCCTCCAATGTCTTACTAAAGATCAAAATATCATCTAGGTAAACAATGACAAACTTACCCAGAAATTCTTTCAGAACCTCGTTCATAAGGCACATGAAAGTGCTCGGTGCATTGGTTAACCCAAAAGGCATGACTAACCACTTGTACAATCCTTCCTTTGTCTTGAAGGTAGTCTTCCATTCATCTCCTTCTTTGATCTGAATCTAATGATATCCACTCTTCAAATCTATCTTTGAGAAATACACAGCTCCACTCAAACAGTCCATAATATCACCCATTCGTGGAAATGGAAACCTGTACTTGATTGTGTTCTTGTTTATTGCCTTGGAGTCTATACACATCCTCCACTCTCCATTATTCTTTCGTGTTAATACCGCTGGTAAAGCATAGGGACTCAGACTCTCATGGATCAATCCCTTCTGCAAAAACTCATGTACTTGTCTGTTCAACTCCTCACTTTCTACAGGTGTCATTCTGTGTGCTTCCTTATTTGGCAAAATCGATCCTAGAATCAAGTCCATCTAATGACTGATCTTCCTGAATGGTGGTAATCCATCAAGCACATTATCAGATACAATATCCTAAAACTCATTCAACAAATCTACAACTTCTACAGGAACATCTTCTACTTTCTCCTTACCAGCTTTTGGAATTAAAGAAAAACACACATGCTCATGCCTCATACCATCTAAGAACTTTCTTCCATCAATAAAATTTATTCTTGCACTACCACATACCTTTTCTTCTGTGTCATTCAATGGCTTTAGCTTATGTCACACTCCATCCTTTATCACGGAATAGGTAGTTGCACGACCATCATGTACAACACATCTGTCAAACTGCCATGGTCTACCCAACAACATATGACATACATCCATAGATATGATATCACACAGTACCTCATCATGATATCTCTCAATCTTTAACTTCACAAGGCATTGTTCATTGACCATGACCTTGTGGTCATCCTGTACCCAGGCAATCTGATATGGATGTGGGTGTTTCTATCTCTTGAGCTTCAACTTTATCACCATCTCTTTTGACACCAAATTGTCAGTGCTTCCACTATCAATAATCACATCACAACACTTACCCTCACACTTGCACCTGGTGTAAAATAGGCTCCTCCTTTGTTTAGGTTCATTCTCACCACTCAGCAGGACTCTTATGTTAATCTGTGTTTCTCCTCTTTTAGCATCTTTAGAATGTGATGATCTGGCATCTTCATCTACATGTGCAACTCTTTCCTAGCCTTCATTTCTCCTATCTATTCTTCCTTGGCGCTGAGGACATTCAAATTCCCTATAACCTTCTTCTCCACAGTGAAAATATGTTCCACGAAAGCCTCCTCTTTCAGATCCTTGTCCTCTTTCCCTTCCTCTCTGATCTCTATTATTATGATCTTGAAAATGATTGGAATTGTTTCCTCACTGATTCTGACTGTTACTGGTCTCATCCTTCTTTTTTGGATCTTCATTTCGGCCACCATATGAGATTCCACCAGATCCTCCACCACGATCTCTTCCATTTTGTCAGCTCTCAAACTTCTTGTTCAGATTTTCTTCTACTTTCAGGGCAAACTGGTATGCCTCCTCAATACTATTTATTTGAGCGAGATTCAACTCCTCCTAAATGCTTGGCCTCAACCCATTAAGGTAATGGACAACTTTCTTCTTATCAGCTTCTGCATGGCCTATTCTGATGAGGATTCGATAGAACTCCTCTGTATACTCCTGAACAGATCTTCCTGCTTGCTTCAAACTTTGCATTTTCTTTAGCAGGTCAAGCTCATAATCAACAGGAATGAACTGTCACTTTAAGTTATCCACCATCTGATCCCATCTTGTGATTTTATCCTTTCCCCTTCCATTTCACTCCAATTGGATCTCCTACCACCAGATCTTCGCATGACCCTTCAGTCTGGCCTTTGCAAACTTGACCCGATTAGGATCCTCAATATCTTCATACTCAAAATATTCTTCACATTCATTGATCCATTCAATCAACTCCTCTGGGTTAAGATTCCCTGAAAATGTAGGAACCTCAATCTTAGGTCTTTTCCCAATCTTGGAAATGGCTCAGAAAAGCCTTTCTTCTTCTAGATTCAAAACTTCAACTTCTTCTTGATCATCATTTCCTTCTTCGACTTCATCCTCACTTTCATTTCTAACATTAAGATCCATTCCTCTACGAATCTCTTCTTCCAATGCTCACACTTGTCTCTGTAGCTCTCTAACCTCAGGTGTCACAACACCAACTCTTTTGCCACCTTCCCTTCATTGAGGCATTTTCACGATGCGCACTAAAACACTAACCACTGTCCTTGTGCAAACTACCTCATATTCGGCTATCTGTTTACACAAAAATACTAACCCACGGTCCTGTGCAAACTACCTCATATTCAGCGATCTATTTACACACTTAGGAACTCTTGCTCTGATACCACCTTATGAAGGGTGCTCCCCTTAATGCCACAAACACATAATAGAAACAGCGAAGCAAAAACAATTTGCAAGAACATAAAATGGGCTTCTTATTACCTCCACAAGTGTGGAATTACAAACTTTTAGAATTACAATATGTAAAGCCACATGGCCATTCCCCTTACAATATTCTGTAGGACAAAGCCTCAAATTATTACCTAGATCTACCCAGAACTTCCCTAGACAACACTACGGGCCTTCTTTATATAGGCAATTTCCACCACCCGAGAAGGTTCAAGAAATTTAGCCCATAGGGGTGACCAAACTTAGAATTATTTTATTTTACAATTTATTACATCATAGTCGGCTCAAAATAACTTTTAAAACCTAAACAGAAATTTTGAAGAAAAATTATTTTCTGCCATTTCAGGTGACCCAACTTTTGAAGACCATAAGTCATCTCCAGTTGACCCGATTGACTATTATGACCCCAATCCACAAAGGCCACGAAGCGCTCTAAAGGCTTGACCAGCACAAGTGCCTGCCATCCAAATTTCCAACCTCATCCGGGGCCTCTAAAGCCTTAAAAATTGAGTTCAAAGTTTCTGTACCCTGTTGCCAATACTGAAAATCTTTAATATCTTTAAAACTAAACCTGATCTAGCCATGAAACTTTACTGGTAGGCTGATAAAACTGAGATGAATCTCCACATGTGAAATCACAACATTCTGAGATCGTATGACCCACTTACTAAAAATAGCAAATTTCCATAGATAGTAGCTCTACACAACATAGTCCTTATTGAAAAGCAAACAAAAATATTTTTGGGTGATGCAAGATTGCCCTTACACCTAGGATGCTCCTGCATTAGACACCTGGGGTGATTTGGGAAGTGACCCTATCATGACTCAAGTGTGCAGAGGAAAACCAAGACGGTTAACCTCCTTCCTTGTCAGCCATGATGAATCTTCAACAGGTCATCCTTTCCACTTGACCAGATATTCTTCATATGTCATGTTCCTTGTGCTTCTACCAACACGACTTTCCAGTATGTCTTCAATCTCTTTGGTATCTAAACTACTTGCTGGAATACTCCACTGTGTCGCTGTGATCTCATCTTTAACACCTCCTTCATGATACTCTGTCAAATCTAAAATGTTAAGCACTGGTGAAATATTCAGCTCACTAGGCAATTCTACCTCATATGCATTTCCTGAATCATGCTTCTTCAGTATTTTACATGGTCCAAACTTCTTCATTTTCAGCTTGTTATATGTACCAATTTGAAACCACTCCTTCTGTAAGTGAACCATGAATACATCCCCAACCTGAAATTCCTTATGTCTCCTTTCTTATCTGCCTTAGCGTTATACTGTGCATTCATTTTGGTAATGCACTTCCTCACTTCCTCATAGATGTTCTTCAAGTGTTCAGCAAAATCCTTAGCTTCAGCACTACTTATTTCTCCTTTATCTATCTTCCTCAATTCAGATGCATTTCTTGGACTACTTCCATATACAATCTAGAATGGTGATTTACCAGTGCTCC
Organism: Thuja plicata; assembly: GCA_018584345.1. NCBI lineage: Eukaryota > Viridiplantae > Streptophyta > Pinopsida > Cupressales > Cupressaceae > Thuja > Thuja plicata. The sequence goes on from MU224213.1 coordinate 408,317, forward strand.
TATTGATAGAATTATTGTATGCAAATTCTACCTGTGGTAAAATCAAATCCCATCTTGTTGGCTTATCTCCAACCAAACATCTCAGTGAATTCCCCAAACTCCTATTCACCACCTCTATCTATCCATCAGTCTATGGATGATGTGACGAACTGAACTTCAAATCTATCTTCAACTTCTTCCACAACGTATGCCAGAAATATCCAACAAACTTAGTGTCTCAATCTAAAACTATGATCTTTGGCAAACCATGTAGCCTCACCACTTCTCTGAAAAATAATTTTGCTACATGAACATCATCATTAGTCTTCTTGCATGGAATGAAATGTGCCATCTTTGAAAATCTGTCAACCACCACAAAGATTGAATCATGTCCCTACTGAGTCCTCGGTAAACCAAGAACAAAGTCCATACTGATATACGCCCAAGGATTCTCTGGTATAGGTAATGGCTGATACAACCCTGTATTTTGCTTCACTCCTTTCACCATCTGACATAATCTGCAACTCTGTACAAACTTCTTCACATCTTGATGCAACTGTGGCCAATAATAATTCTCACGAACCAAAGCAAGGGTTTTATCATGACCAAAATGTCCAGCCAATCCTCCGCTATGCTTCTCCTTGATGAGATTCTCCCTCATAGAACTTAGTGAAATGCAAAACTGACTCCCTTTGAATAGCATACCATTCTGGATGATAAAATCCAGCCATTTCATCCTGTCTATAGCAACAGGTTCTGTACAAGCTTTTCAAGCTTCACCAAAATTAGAATCCTTTGAATACAAATTCTTGATCATAAACAGAATACTTTCTCTTGGCATCATTTAACTTCTCACTGAAATAAGCAACAGGTTTACTGTAATGTCCCCGCCAGGGAACCCATAAGGAATCAGGTCTTATGACCAAAATTTGCAACTAATTTTTTTTTTTTTTTTTTTTTAACATTACAACATTACTACTCCAAAATTACTTTCCTTAAGGTTCCCTTAATGAATTTCATTTACTAACACATTTACATTACTTATCCAAATTAAATTTCATTTCCTTTCTTTACTTTCACATTTAGAATTTAAGAGATAGGGTAGAAAATAACATTT
>MU224214.1:0-27225 GCA_018584345.1 Thuja plicata
TTAGAAGGCAATAGATCGACTTTAGAGGGTTTTATGTGTTTTTCGTATTTCCACTAACCCCATGTGCTAAAATAATGATCTATTGAAGTGTTTGTGTCAATCTAACAGGTACCCATTATCACACTCATAGATACGCCAAATCTGTTTAGATTGTAGCACCTTGTTGAGAGGCCTGATCCTCCTAATACCCAGTCCTCCAGCACTTTTAGGGAGGCAAACTTTGTCCCAAACAATCAAAGGGAAACACTTACGCTCTTTCGGCCCGGACCAAATAAATATTCTTTGGATTTTTTCCATAGCTTCCGCCACTTTAGACGAGATACAGAAGAGGCTTAGGGCATAAGTAGGTAGTTTTTGAAGAGTGGACTTAACCAGCTGAATTTTGCCTGAGAGTGATCCCCTTCCAACCAGCCAATTTTTTGTTGAATCTATCAATGAGTCTATTCTAGAATGCTTCAGGGGGCTTAGCTCCAAGAGGGAGACCCAAGTAGGTAGAGGGGAGGGAACCAATACTGCATCCCAAGATATCTGCCATTCTCCTTTGTCTGGCCTCAGGGGTGTTAATACAGTAGAGAGATCTCTTAATCCAGTTGATAGATTTCCCTATGGCCCTAGTATAGGATTCCAAAAGGTGTTTTACAACTCTCGCCTTACTAACTAAAGCCTCCCGTCCTAAAATGGTATCATCAACAAATTTTTGATGAGATAAAATGGTATTTCCTGAGGACAGCCTGATGCCTTTCAGCTCCCCTGAACTCCTATGAGTTGAAATCGATCTCCCCAAGCACTCAGCCAAAATGATGAAGAGGATAGGAGACAGGGGATCTCCTTGTCTCAGGCCCTGAGAGGCTTTGAAGAAGGCAGAAGGAGACCCATTAACCAGGGCTTCTAAAGAGGACGAAGATATGAGCTGATGGATGTTGTGGCAAGTTTTACTATTAAAACCAAAAGCTCCCAGTAATTTCATCAGTAATGACTAGTCCACCCAGTCATAAGCCTTAGACAAGTCCAGCTTGAGAAGGAAACCTTCCCTCTTACCTTCCTCTAAGGAATGGATCACTTCGTACACCACCATAATGGAATCCAAAATTTGTCTTCCAGGAACAAATCCTGACTGTTGGTGAGCAATGATAGAGGGGAGCACATGAAGAATTCTGATAGTAATGACTTTGGATATGATCTTATAGAAATAATTACATAAGCTAATGGGTCTGAAAAGATCCATAGAATCCACCCCTGAGACCTTTAGAATAAGAAGTAGGAAGGTAGCATTGAGTTCCTTAAGAAGATTTTCTGACCCAAACAATTTGCATAGCTATGACCACACCATATTTGACAATTTCCTAGTACCTGTGGAAGAAGAACATAGGGAAGCGATCTGAACTCGAGGCCTTATCTCCAGGGAGAGAATCCAAGGCTTTTTTAACTTCTTCAAGATAAGGAATGGCACTCAAGGCTTTGTTTGAAAATCTGAGATGACAGAAGGAATGTTGCACAAGAGGTCCTCCTCTTCCTGATTAGAGAGATGAAGGTCTTTAGAAAGAAGGGTGGAGAAAAAATCAACAACAACAGAAGAGATACCTTTGTCATCCTACAAGATTTGGTTCCCCCTTTTGATGCTACTAATCCTATTGGTTTCCCTGTGTTTCATGGTCGATAAATGGAAGAAATGAGTATTTTGGTCCCCCTCCCTCAACCATAGGGATCTGGATCTTTACTTCCAGTACATCTCCACCTTCCTGATCACATTGTGATACTCTGAGAGAAAAAAAATTCCATGGTTCAAATTGTTCTCATCATACCCCTCTCTCTGGATTTCCTCTTGGATAAGACAAAGGTCAGACATGACCTTCTCTTTGGAGTAAAAATCTCCCCAAAATCACTTTTATTCCAAAGATTAATATTAATCTTGACATTTCTAAGTTTTTTAGCTACTTTGAACATAGCAGAGCCTCTAACATCAATATTCCACCATTCCAAGATATTTTTATTAATGTTAGGATGGGTGGTCCACATCTTTTCAAATATGAAAGGGAAGGTTCTTTGCTTAATAATTGGGTCAAGAGTAAGAGACAGAGGAGAATGAACCAACCCAATCCTCACCAGAGAAGATAATTTTCTATTATGATAATTTAGCCAATCAACCGTAATAAAAGCCCTATCTAGCCGTACTTGGAAGCACTCTTTCCCAATTCTCCTGTTGCTCCAGGTGAAGTTCATGCCTTGAAGATCCACATCTAGGAGGGCATGATCATTGATAAGGTCCATGAGATCTTGCCTTCTTTCTAAATCAGGGATAATCCCTCCCTGTTTCTCCCCTTCTTTGAGAGGGGTGTTAAAATCCCCCATTATAATACCTTTTGAAATATCTAAAATGGAAATTATGCCTCTAAGTTTGTCCCAGTAAGATCTTCTCCCTTTTTTATAATTAGGAGCATAGATGTTCATGTTATACCATCTTTCATTATCCTTTATATTTTTGAAATTCAAAAGCAACACATTGCCTTCTTTGTGAATGATTTCTTCCCTGATGAGAGAAGAGTTCCACAAAGTCATCAAACCTCCAGAGGCACCTTCCGAACTCGTAGCAACCCTCTCCATAGTATTGCAAAACTTAATGCCTTCAAGTTTTTCCTTTTGCATCTTAGTTTCCTGGATTGGCATGATATTAGGTCTATGATACCTTATCATATTTCTAATTACATCATGCTTATGTGGCCCATTAAGACCACAAATATTCCAAGATATTAGCTTCACTTATAACTAGAAGTGCAGGCTACCTAGATGGTCTTTTGGGTTCTATCCGCTATGTTCTTGCAGGCTTCTTCTTGCCGGATCTGGCTTGATTTATTCCTCCCTGGATTTTTTTGTTTTAACACCCAGATCTTCTTTGTTCTTGCTCCTGGTTGCTGCTGGGGAAACTGAGGAGGGGTCTCTACTGCTCTTTTTTCTGACTCTAGTCCATTCACCCACCATCCCTTCCTTATGTTTGGAAAAAAGTTCGTCCATTCTTGTGAACTGCCCTGGAGTGACCAATTTTATCAGTGCTTCCATATTGAATACCTGCTCCGGATGATCCAGATCTGAAAAAGGGATAGACACTTGAGTGTTCTCACCCTCTGAAATTTTTTGCACAGGCAAAAAACCCCCAATATCTGAGGAAGGTTCAGGGGATCTTGGGGCCAAAGAAGAGATGTTCAGCGCATATGGGGTCCCTTCTCCACAATCTAGATCTTCCATGGTTTTATCCACTCGTAAGGGTTCAAACATTATGGTGCCTTCCAAAACAGGTTAAGCCTCCTCAAAAGGAAACATCTCCATACACTCTGAGACAAGAGAAGATCTATTTTTAGGTTCCTCCATTTGATCTTTGATGGTTAAAATATATTATAATATAATAGTCGAAAGTTAAAATATATTATACCAATGTCTTAAAATATCTTTATGAGTACAATGTTAATGTATCTTTTTTGGTGGAGCATGGTTTTTGTACTTTTTAGTGAGCCACTATTTTTTCTTAAGGTGGTTTATTCACTCATGGTTATGTTATTTTATAATTAACTACTCTTTCTTTTGTCCTATCTATAATCCAACTATTGTTTTGTTGTTGCTGGTCTTACTATGTCTTAGTAGTGTTTATGCTCTAGTTTTGGACACCATTGTAGCCTTGGTTTCTATTAATTATTGATTATATTAACTATTTTTCAACATAAAAACATGCTTTGGATAGCAACATCTAGGATTTTAGCCTCACCACTTAAATTCAAATTATTTTACTATTGTAACTATTACATTTTTTAATTCAATCTATATCCAAGTTTCTTAGGAGTTTTTTTCTCTTTACATCATTTTGTTGCTCCATTGTTCATGAATTTCCATTCTAAATTAATTGAAAACTTGTCAATGGGGGAATACCTTTGTGATGTGGTTGAAGTTCCTTCATCACCTTCCTCTTCCTAGTCTAAGTCACCTTCTTGTGGATGTAATGGAGGCGGGATTCTCTCAACTCATGATAATCAAGCTACTCAATATTGGCTAGGCAAAGGGATTAAGGTCAAAAGTGTGCATTCCAACCTATTTGGTGGCACTCATATGTGCATCCTTCTCAAGGCTCTACCCCTAGGTGATCTTCTGGGTGGCATATCAGTAGTGCTCTTTGTTGGTCATTTGGTAATAGTTGTAAATGGTTGATTTCAACAAGGCTCCTCGCTAGCATTAGCTCTTTATTTGGCCTATGATGAAGATAAATAAATTTATGATGAAGAGCAGGAATCCTCTTTTGTTACTTTAGGCCCTATTGATGTTACTTTACATCTTTATTTCCATTACTTTTATCGAATAGTAGTTTTTATGTTTTGTGCAATTTTTTTGTTATTTAATTATTTCCTCATGTAAAGTATTGGAGTGTGATTCCATAAACTCTCGCCTTTTTAATGAATATGTATACTTTTATCCTCTTATAAATAGAAATGTTGATACTTATTCTTCAAAAATCATAAACTACAAAATTCGTTTAATAATCTTATAATGTAAATTATGTATCAATTGTCATTGGAAAGAAATGAATAAATATATTATTAATTTTTTTAAATGTAAATTATTAATTTGTATGTTTATTTTTAATAGTTATTATCCCTTTGATTAATGAGATATGATTATGATATAAGAATATCTTAATAATTAAATAAATGTTAAGAAAGCAATAAAAGCTCACTTATTTGTTAGTACCACATTTTTAAGAAAAATACATGTATTACCATGCACTATTGTTTTATGTGAAATTTCTTAATCCATTTCTATGTAGAAATTCTTTGCTGACATTTAATTTTGATAAAATTATTATTAAATTAAATTTTTTTAAATTTTTTTAAAAACATAAATTTGAATAAAATATTATATTGATAACCGTTCATAGCCTATCCAACAAATTGTAACACATGGCACTTGTTTAATTAGCCTATTCTACAACAAATTGAATATTAATCAATTCACTCTGCATCTTTATGGGAACTCAATTTCAACTAACACAACTCTATTGCTTCTAGTCGATATGGCCTAGTCATATAAAACGTTTTGATTAATCAAAAGTCCTAAAGCTAAACAGTCTTCTGTTAATTTTCATACTTTTAAGAAAAAGGTTCTCACCAAAGTTAGGGCGATCTTTTCGGGCGTTCATCCTTTGCTATAAATTTTTGTGAATAGTACTCTGCTTTATTGAAAGGTTCTCGTCAAATTCAAACCCGAGGTGGATTCTCCAGATTCACTTGTCACCGCTGCTTTCACACAACATGGCCAGACAAACCCACAAAATGAAAAGCTTCTTCTCCTCCCCATTAATAAATAATGTCCACAACTGTAACACTTATTTTCGTTATTTGCAAGAAAAGTTCTGAAGTTAACTTTGTCCTTTAAATATTAGTATAAATAATGTACTTGGTTGCATTTAGAGCATGGAAACGGAATTTTATTCATAAAATAAACAAGCTCAGAGAGAGCTATGAACTTTAATTATAGAGGTAGAGCTTATACTTTACAGAGCGATCTGGCATGAAAATATGTGCATTTGACTAACTGCTTGTTATACAGTTCAATATTTTATTCAACTCACTTTCCACTTCATTCAACAGAAAAGAGGCCCAACTTTTAGAGTAAATTTGGTAGGAATGTGTTACCATGGCCATCATTACATTGTTATACCGTTGCAAGTCGCCATGATTTCAAAGTTGAAAAACCCAACAAAGGCTTGGAGAGATTTGTAGGAATGTGTTGTATATAAGGAATTAACCAAATGCAAACAGCACGAACGAATTGGGGATTTGGGATTGGATTTGTATATCTTCTGTTTCTGTTTCTGTTTGACTGCCTGCACGAAGATTGGAATCATCATGATTTTAACAAGCATTCAGAGTTGCTTGGACTGGTATGCGCGGTGCAACAAATTTGATATTTTTTATCACATTTTGTAATTAACAATGAAGTTTACTGGTTTTCTACTTCTGAAATCCAGCAATGCGACTTAAAGTTTCTTGCCTGTCAAAATTATAATGACATCAAATGTTACATCTTTGTGATTTTTGTTTCTACAAGAGCGATTTTATCATGAATCAAATAAACATATTGCTGCTTGTTGGGTTTAATCTTATATTTCGTAAGCTAATGTTCAGGTTGTCTTTGGAGATTCCGAGCGATTTGACAGTGGAAACTGGAGGAACTCGTTTTGCACTTCACAAGGTAATATTCTTACACAGAAAAGCTTATCAAGCATCTACATTTGTTTATTTTTGAAAACTAAAAATATCAATCACATTTTGAATTGATTCGGTGGATTAATTATCATTCTAAGTATGGGTGAAGATATCCATTTGGACGTTCACTAATCCTTACACTTACAGATTGCGAAAATATATATGTTTTGATGTAACAGCAAATTTACATTAACTCTGAAGGTTGGCTGGCTAATTTTAACCCAATCTAAACTGCACCTTCCAAGAATGTGAAAATATTGTCTGCTTAAAATTTTATAATAAGATTTTTTTTTTTAAGTTCTTTAATTAATAACGTAAAGGTTTGACTTTTTTAAATGAAATTTTATCTAGTAATAGAGATTATTTTTCCTTTTTTGTCTTTTTTTTTTTCTGATTCAAAATCTCCATTAAAAAACATGCACAATATATTTAGAAGCAATTTCTATTTTCAATATCAAGTTTAAAATATTAAAATCAATTAAACTAATATTTAAACAATAGAAATGTGGATCTTGTTGTTTCTGGATCCTATATAACTCTCTATCATCTAATTATGAATCACATTGTTGCAAGAATGATTTGAAACATGACTACAATAAAATTGTGCACAAAATAACTCCAAAATAGACGAATTTAAAAAATCTGACACCATTTGTTGTAATTATATGCAGGCTCCCCTAGTATCGAAATGTGGCCGAATCCGCAGAATGTTAGCATTGGAATCAGTAGACGCAGACACAGTGGAAGCGTATCTGAATCTCCCGGAATTGCCAGGAGGAGCAGAGACTTTCGAGTTAGTGGCAAAGTACTGCTACGGACTCGATCCCGGGATCTCAACCTACAACGTGGCAGCCATTAGATGTGCGGCAGAATACCTCCAAATGGATCAAAAACAACCCAAAACCTTCGGCCTAGCTTCCCTCACCCAATCCTACTTCAAAAACATGGTTCTCCCCAACCCAGCAAACACCATAGCTGTTCTGCGCAGCTGCAACACCCTCCTCCCACTCGCTGAGGACCTTGAAATCGTGAGCAAATGCATAGAAAACATCGTGTCAGTGGCGTGCAAGGAGCTCATCAATGGGTGGGATTCAGAAGAGCAGAAAGGCGTGGAAGAATCGTGGGTAGAGAAGCTCACAGAGCTGCATATCGAATTCTTCGAGAGAATAGTAAGCGCCATGAAAGCCCGAGGAGTGAAGCAAGAAATAATAAGCGGGGCTCTCATGAATTATGCCCACAATTCACTTGACGGGATGAGTCAGAAGCAGCGCGAGCAGAGATCTGTAGTGGAAGGAATCGCGGCTCTTCTTCCGCTTGGTAAAAATACGACGCCCACCAGTTTTCTATCTGGTTTGCTCAGAACGGCCATTACTGTGGACGCTTCGGCTCGGTGTAGAATGGATTTGGAGTCGCGGCTCGCAATGAGTCTCGATCGCGCGACGTCTCACGATCTCATGATCGTTTCGTTCTCTCATAGCCCAGATATGTTGTTTGATGTGGAGGTTGTGCAGCGGGTTGTGAACAATTTTCTGACATTCGCTTTGGGTGATGAAGGGGCGGTGGAGATCGAGAGTGGGTGTGGGAATTCCATGGAAAAGTTTTCGACACTGATGGATAGCTATTTGGCAGAGATTGCACCGGATAAGAGTTTGAACATATCCAAGTTTATACTCTTAGCGGAGGCTGTTGGTGAGAAAGGGCGCTTGCTTGACGATGGGCTCTACAGGGCCATTGATATTTGCCTCAAGGTTCTATTCATTTCCATATTAACATATTTATATTCTTGTTTTGGTATTTTTCATTGATATTTGCCGCAAGGTTCTATTCGTTTCCATATTAACATATTTATATTCCTGTTTTGGTATTTCTCATTCTCAAAAGCATATACAAACTAAGAGTAGTGGCTGTTTTATTCTTTTCGAAAAAAGGTATTATTAAATATGGTGAACATTTAGTATGTTTTCTTTGTATAAAGTGATTTGGGATTGGGTAGGTGTTGTTTGGTGGAATAGTTAAATGTATGGTTTAGATCTTTCAATTGTTGTAGTGTTGAGAAAACTGATATATTTAGAAGTATAATTTAAGTTGTAGTATTGAGATAGATGGTCTTGTCATAAGTTTCAATAGCATTGTTGAGAAATATTGAAATAAATGATTTTTTTGAATAATCTAGTTGTTCAAATCGTAGAAGTATTCAGAAGGAACGTTGATTTGTCTGAGTTGTAATAATACTGGGTTGGATAACCTACCTAAAAGTTTTAGTACTTGGTACTTAGATAAATGAAATCTAAGTTTATTTTAGTAATTTTTAATATTTTTTCTTTTTGTCACATGGAATGTGTACTAGATATAGCATTGATAATTGTAATAAGATTCACCCTGCATATACACTGATTAATAAGCATATTATGATTAAGATGGTTTAAGCCAGAATAATATAGAATAATATTAAGATGATTGATCTCTTAAAAATGTTCTAGTACTTCATTCATATCATCTCCATACGGTAAGTGTTAAACTTGATTTGTACTCAATGAAATTCGAAAAATCTATTCTTAAACATCAAACTATTTCATAATCTAAGGTATAAAATTGTAAATAAAAGAATACAACTATTTTATCTTTGTTACGTATGAATGACGTGTTAATTTTGAGTGCATAGGCGCATCCAAGTGCAACGGACGGGGAGCGCAACAAGCTGTGCAAGCTGATAGACTGTCAAAAGCTGTCGGCGGAAGCATGCATGCACGCCGCCAAAAACCACCGCCTTCCTCTTAACGTCGTCGTGCAAGTTCTCTACTTCGAGCAGCTTCGACTTCGTGTCGAAATGCATAGCGGAAGCACAAATGAATACGAATACAACTGCTCTTCCCAGGTGATGAACAAACGCTTTCTCACTGCAATTTCTTCGTCGAAGGACGGCTATGAATCGGTTCGAATAGAGAACAGAGACCTCAGATTTGAGTTTTGTCGTATGAGATTGAGAATGACGGATTTGGAGAAACAATGCGTGCGCATGAATCAGGTTATGGTGCGCCCCAGATGCCCAAATGCTCTCTTTTCTTCCATCTCTAAAACTCTCGGAAAATTCCACTCCTTGTTTCGAGATGGCCTCCGGATTCTTGTGTTCTCCAAGAATTCTCGACACGAACATGTGTCGATAACTACAGTTTCCACTTCCAATAACCTCATCTTAAAAGGACATAAATACAAGTAATATACTCAAAAGACCCACATCCACTCTGTCATTTTGATAGTGGCTACAATATCCCATCCTTGATTTACCTACATGCTGATACCTTGTTCAGTGAAATTCTATCCTACTTTTCTTATAGTAAAAGACTTTTCTTTTCATAATTGTTTTTGTTCCGAACCTGTGTTCTTCCTTTCACCATTTCTAATTTTCTTTGAGCAGCTATGTTACCGGTCTTCCTTGGAAATCAACATATATTTATTGATGGAGAAATGTATATCTATATAAAATTCTTTTGAGTAATGCAATTTCTAGATATTATATCATTATGTTGTCATTATCTTTTTGGGTTTTTGTTTCTTCTTTTTATAACATAGATAGATGAATAGTTAATTATTCAACAATTATGGGAGAGAATAGAGTGGTTGAGCATCCTAATTTTGTGCTCCTTGCAATCTTATATACACTCCTAATTTGTTAAAGCAACTTACCTGGCAAGTTTCCTATTTAAAACTAAGGTTTCAAGGCCATATCATCAAATATGATACCTCATCAAAATAGTTTGTCACTTGGTGTCCAAAACGACCAAAAGAAAGTGAGATTGATACTTGTGCAGTAAGTCATGTTTTGTTAGTGTGTTGATATGACATCACATTGTTTGTTGCGTTTAAGAGTTAAAGAATACTTTTCATTCAATTGTGGGTAGTTATAATCAATACTAGCAACTTTTAAGTCATAATAATTGGTGAATATTTTGTCAAAAATTGTGAGCATAAATCAACAAGTTCTATAACAGCTTTTGGAACATGCTCAAGTATTGGATCCTCTCCCTTGTACATACTACTAAGAAAGTTCAAATAACTTAACAACATAAGATCTACAGAACCATTCCCCACATATTTCTTTCAATACATGTACACTGTCTCGTATAAAAGTTATTTGAATCGTTTTAATCAATTCTATTAAAAATAAATTGATTTTTATATCAAAATTAAATTTTTAATAATAAATTTGTTTTATATATTTTTTCTCTTACAAGCAATTACAAATTTGCATGTAACATTAATATGAATGTAAATATAATACATATTTGGAAGCATGTCACATATAATTACACATTCACAAAAAAAATTGTAACCTTCATTCAACTGAAGTGTATTATAATAATATAGTTGAAATTGAAGAATTCACTTACTACATTTCATTAATGAAAAACAATATTAATAATAGAAATATGAAATTTAAATGATTTAAATTTAAAATAATTTACATCTAAGAAATGTGAAATGGTTGAATTCTCTTGAAATAAATGGAATTCTATATTATTATATAATTTTATATAGAAAAGTAAAGAAAAACATATAAAGACCATCTTGGTGATATTATAAATCTAGTGTGGCCCAAAAAATTACATGATTTAATCTTATAATGGTATGTCATAATATTATGCATTTTACTTGTAAATTCTTAAACATATAGATTTGGTAGTTATGACAAGTGTTCCATATTGCATTGTAAGTAAAAAATTTATATTTGTTCAATGCCTTAAAAGACTTAATTATTTATTAAAAATCTCAACAACTATTTATTTAAATTGAGAATGTCAAGCAAATTATTATATCCTTCAGGTTTGGCTTAGCTTTCAGAAGAGAAATATATAATGCTATATTTTGTGTGTGGATAATGATTTGTCAACTCTATCATCGGCTACCCTTAACGATATGTTTAAAAATAATGAAATAAAATACTATAATGATCCCTTTCCTACCTCTTGACCTATATTCCATAAATTAGTGAAAGTTAGGAATACTAAATTAGGGAATCATTATTACTAACCAAGTATGTTAGCATATTACTCTATTTTAACCATCATTATTCATAAATATTAAAGAAGTGCAAACCATCATCCGATAACTTAATGAACATAGTCTAGATTTGACATTTGAGAATTTCTTCATATAGATCACAGGGATTCCTTCTCTTTTCCTTACTAATGTCATCATAAGGTGGAATACTTATTGTGCCAAGGGCTCATGAAATAGACTACAAGAGACCTCCCTCAAGGCCTAACTCCAGTGTTGGGACAACCGTCATGTGCCTGAAATTACTTTGCCTCTCCCTTCCAGAAACTCCCTACCCTAGGATACCTTAATAAAAGATAAGAGATAAGAGATAGGAGATAGGAGATGGATTAATATGATCTATAATTAGAATATACTTATTATGATTATATTATTATTATTATTATTATTATTATTATTATTATTATTATTATTATTATTATTATTATATATATATATATATATATATATATATATATATATTTTTANTATTATTATTATTATTATTATTATTATTATTATATATATATATATATATATATATATATATATATATTGTTAATCTCTAAGTTCTGTTGATGATTAGTGACCAACACTTAGTCATTTACTTAGGAAGTTTTAGTTGGCTATCACTATGGCTGAGCTAAAACTATCAAAGGTCGAGCAACATTGCCGAGCAGTATTCAAGTTTCTGAGTTACATCATGTCGAGCCAAGTAGGATACTTAGTGCTGAGTGACAGAGATGTTAAGTGCCGAGCAGAACAGTTTTTATATACATGTTTGGATTGATTCAAACTTTGAGGATAAGTGTTCAGGCCGACTTGTATAAGATTTTTTGGGCCGACTTATGTTCGCATTTAATATTTGCCTACAGAGTTAATTATGCATTTAATTGTTTTATACTATGCATGGCATGGAGCCAATCAGGAAATCAGTATGCATTGAAGGTATAAACAATAGATCTTGATCGTTGATTTAGATCTCGCTACCAGACTTGAATAGATATATAAGATTGCTTCTAAACCCTATTTTGTATGCATGGAGAGAAGTGTTGTCTGCATTTTCAAGTGAAATGCACAGAGGGTTATTTTGTTAAGAAGCATAGATCAAGTAGAGTGACAGAACAATGAATAGCAGAGTAAAGACATATCAGATTGTGAGATCACAGAAGGTACTAGAAAGAGGAGATCCATCATCAGCATCTGAGTGCATAACGAAGGATCAATACTTGAAATATTCTAATCATTGTATCAGGTGAAAATCTCTTAACAGAGTGGTTCTAGAAGACCTTTCTAAATATCCTAACATGGTGCTTACTTTATTGTAAGTTGAAATCCTTTCACAGGGTAGATTGTAATGATCTTTAGCTCTTAACTAGACAGACCTTTAACCAGGTAGATTGCATTTTGTAATCAGCTCTTGTAGCCCTAACAGGCACACTTTATGCTGCAATAGTGAAGAATCTTGTGGGTGTCATCCCCACCCCAGTTTTACCTATTTGGGTTTCTGGGTTACCAAGTTCTTGTGTTATGAGTTATTTATTTCATTGTGTGAATGCTATTTGATATTACATTAGATTCATATATGTATGAATGTGGATCAATTTGTTTTAAGTGTTTAAATTTGAAGATCTGATTCACCCCCCACCCCACCCCCCTCTCAGTATCTTTCTTTCCCATTATTGTATTTCCAACAATTGGTATCAGAGCTCAGTTCTCTAGAAAGTTATAATCAGCTTGAGAATACTGATCTTGAGATGGAGATCTACAAGATGGGTGAACTCATTGAGAATCAAAAGATTGATATTCAGCTAGCACTACAACAGCTTGAGACAACAAGATAGGAATTAAAGAAGTCCTTGACAGCAAGGAAAGTTTTGGCCAAACAAATGAATGACATTTATTATCAGGAAGAGGACACCACAAATCTGTTTCAAATTGGAGATTCTACTGAGAGTGATGCAGCAATAGCAGATCTACTAGAAAAGAATAATGCACTGTGTGAAGAAGTCAGAAACTTAAAAAGGGAACAAGAAGCCCAATCAATAAGAATGTGTGAAGTTGTTGAACAGAAAAAGAAAGCTGAAGATGACAAGGCTATGGAAGAAGAAGACAAAAGAGTGATGACTATTAGACTTGATGAGAGAACACATGATGTACAAACAATGATAGTCAGTCAAGTTGACATGGAAAATCAACTGCTACTTGTAAATTAGGAGATCAGCAGGAAAGACATGGCGATTGTAAATCTTAGATCTGAGAACACTCAGTTGAAAGATGAATTAAGATCTGAGAAAGAACTTAACAATAGAGTGAATGATCCCAATGCAGCTTTGAGCTACTTTGAACAATTAGTAGAAGCATCAAGAAGACCTAAAGATTCTTCTGGATTAGGTCACACTGAACAACATACAACTACTAAAGAAGGAGAATCATCTAAGATAGGTGAAAGGAGGTATGCAAAACCAAGAAAGAACAAACCTATTTTCCACCACTGTGGGAAACCATGTCATACAGCAAATATTTGTTGAAGCAAGAATGGTAAGTCCAATCCAAAAACTAACTTTAATGGTTATTGCTTTAACTGTAATAAGTTTGGACATCAAGCACGTGAATGTAAGACAAAGGCAAGAAATGCACCTTCCACACCGAGATTCAATGGTAATTTTTATAACTGTTAGAAATATGGTCATAGAGCACAATATTGCAGATCTAAAGGTAAACAGCAATGGACATCAAAGGCACAAGAGAAATCACCAAGAAAAGGCAATAGTTACAAGTGGGATTACAACACATGGCATAGTTGTCATTACTATGATGAGTATGAACATGTTCCAGAAAATTGCATAAGGACACATTTTAGAGGAAAGTCTAAGAGTTGGATTAATGGAAGCCTAGTTTGTCACAGTTGTCTGAAAATTGGTCATACAAGGAAACATTGTAAGACTAGGGTACCTGCTCCTACTGTTGAGCAGATCAGAGCACAGATGAACCAGACATGGGTTAAGAAATCTTAACCATGCAGCAGTGAAGCTAGTGCACCCGAGGTCACCCAATCCAATGGATTAAGTGATCACACCATCTCCAGCTAAGCAAAAGAGGTATGTAAGGAACAACATTTAAAATTCTTATCTTACATCAGTTCTTAACATGAAATGTACCAAAGTCCATATTTGTATATGTTAAGATGCACCAGGACACATTTTGAAAACAAAAATACTGAGAAGAGCTAATTGCACTATAGGTACTGAGCACAAATCATGGACACTAAGGCCGAGTTCTTTAGTGTGTGCCGATTTTGTTGGCCAAGTAAGTTCTGTGATGGCCGAGTATGGTGAGCCGAGTGGCATGCAAGTTAGAAAGTTGAGGACAGATGGCTTGCACTAACTCAATGGGTAGAACATTTATTGCTTACCTACCTTGACCTTTTGAGTCTATAAAGGATGAACAGTTTATTCTTCATTTTTACCTAGCGATTTTCAGTATTTACGGAGTGATTGAAGAAGTTGTAGAATTGATCTTAACAAAGTTAGCATCAAAGATTTCATCAGCGTGCCATCGGCAATCTTAAGGTGAAAAGTGCAAAGTGCTACTTACTGATGTACTCTGTTCTTCATCTTTCAAACCCTAATTTTAGAAATCATGGCTGCAAGCTCTTCCACACCAGTCAAAAGTATGGAGGAAGAACTTAAGAAAGTTTAATTAGTATGGAATGATGTATGTGAACCTCTAAATTTTTGAGCCATTCCTGAAAAATACAATTCAGAGTAATCTAAACGAAGCTCTCTCATCCATTCCACCAAAGGTACTTATGATCCACGATGTCAGATATTGTTATATGACTAAAATTGGTGATGTAGGTAATAGTGAATTGAGAAAATCCTACAGCAAATTGTGTGTTGATGGAGTTCTGAAGGAAGAATTCAAACATTTAGTGAACAAAGGGTTAACTCGTGCCCTATATTTTCCACAAGGTTTCAAAGATGAATGGATTAAGGTCATTCTTAGCCAAGTTCATGATATGTGTATGTGGTTGGATAATTGACTAGTCAAGATAACTAAAAAAATGATTCATCGAGTGACTGGATATCCTGTTGTTAACGGGAAATGGACAATGAGAGATAACAGTAAAGAGGAAATTACAGAGAACACTCGAGCTGTATGGAACAACAGAGGTATGACTATCTCTATAGTTAAAGATATAGAACTTGATTTTGGAGTAAGAGTGATTGCACATAAGTTCTATCAGTCGAGTCGACTAGATAGTGTTCCTTGCACAGCCATTGACCAAGCATGGAAGATTGTTAAGAAGAATCATACATATGATCTTGCCAAGCTATAGCAAACACAACTAGCTAAGAACCTAGCATCAATCAGAAAGGATAAGAGCTCGTCATGTAAGTTTGGTTCCTTACTAGTCTGCATATTTTTCTACATTCAGAAAACATTTCTGACATTGGGAGATATTGTTTGGAAAAAGGATAGACCTATTACAGTTCAGATAAGTGAATGCATTGAGAAATTAGGAAGTAATTTCAATAGTATTATGGGGAGCTATTTTGTGGAATTTAAAAAGAGAATGAGATTAAGAACTAGGATTCCAAGATCACTAGTGGAGAAGCACTATGAAGAAATTTGTTTTCTAGTTGATACGGATCACACATATATTTAGGCTGTGATACCTAGGGTAGCATGGTTGAAACCATTTCCCTATGAAATTGACATTGATAAAGCTTCAATAGCCATCATTGCACTCCTAGTCGAGGCAATTGATACACTAGCAGAAAGATTTGGTAATTTTGATGAAGCAAAAGCAAAAATTTCTAGAAGTTTGAAGGAGGGAACCATGGAGAGAAAAAGGAAAAAGATTGTGAAAAATCTGAAGAAAATGATTGGTTTGAGAAGTGATGAGGAACCCGAGGATGAACCTAGAGGCCTATCCACTGGAAAAGGAGAAGATAAACCTACAGAAGAGGAAGTCAGTGCATCTAAGGAGATCACTGAGAAAGCTAAGGGTAAGAAACTAGCATTTGTCAAAGTAACCAAGCCGAGTAAAGCTAAATCTAAGGTTACACCTCCTACAGCTAATCATCTGAGGACTAGAGCATCTATTGTTACTTCTCTAACAGTACAAACAAAAGAGTATGGAAAGAAGAAGGTTGGAGAAAGTAGATATGGAATGAAAACTAAAATTTCTCCTAAGGCTGAGCCAAGCAAACCATTAAAGCGACCAAGGAGGAAACTGCACTTGGAGCCAGATAGTGATGATGAAAAGATTGAGACTGATGAACCCATCAATAGACCCACTACACAATTCAAGAAACCCACTAATATTGATGAGGTATGTGATAATTGGAGAAACTCAGCAGGGTTAACTACTTTCAAATTCATTAAGTATGAGAAACTAAGTATTGTAGACAAGCATAAAGTTCAGGAAGCACTTTTGGATATGATGAGTACTTTTAAGTTAACTCCTATAGAGATAGGAAACCATGTGCTGAATGAATTATATGAGTTTCTGTCAAGCAAATGGGAATTTGCACTTACTACAGAGAGACAGATCAGGGAAGGCACTTTAGCCAAGGTGATACTTGAGTTGACATCAAAAAAGAGATCAAAATTCATTGAAGAATACAAGAATAGGTTTGTACCTAAGCTCAGATGTTATACTATTTTGAAAAATGATATTGAAGGATTAGTACAACAAAGTACTATGATTTGGAAGGAAATCTTTGGACTGGTAGTTCCAAATAAAAGGAAATCTGATGAAGGAACATCTGAGCAAAAGGCTAAGAAGTTGAGATCACCCCTAAGCCACAGATGACACAAGATCAAATTTCTACTGAACAAGACAAAACTAAAGATGCATTAGACTCAGCAAATACTATTGATCTGAATGCAGACAGTCCAATTGATTTCACAATTAATGATTCTAGCAATTTGAATACCAAGGGACAGGATATGTTGAGTGGTACAAATATTGAGTCGCCTATTAAGGCAACCGAGACTAAAGGAGAAAAGACCACTGCATCTAAGGAGAGAATTGATGAGATAATTGAAGTAATCAATGATTAGATAGGCGAAGGGAAAAAGAAAATAGATGCACAAGAGGTAACTTCACAAAATCCACCTATTTTAGAGATTGTAAAAATAGTTTTAGATAGTGGAGTAGTGATGAAGGATAATGTTGACAATCCTAAGGAACACGAGGCAATGCAAGTATTGGTTGATCTACCATACTCTGCATCATCCACTCCCATAGGTCCTAAAATTGGAGGTATGCCTAATACCCAGAAAATCTTGACAGAATTGAAAGAGGCAATGGATATTGATACTGGCCAAGGAAAAAGTGTTGATAGAATGAAGCCAAGCATCAGCTCACCTGAATTAAAGAGGAGGAAAGCTATGAGGAAAAAGTCTCAAACTCTCGATGTCACATTAGATGAGGTAATTGTGATTCCATAATGGGATCCCAATGAATTGTCTTTTCAACAAATAGGGACTCTTCAAGAATTACTTAAGAGGAAGAAGAGACAGGAAGAAATGAAAATAGAATAGAAGCAAAAGCAGGTGTTACATGATATCAAGGATATATTTGCAAAAGATTTTGACTTAGAAGATGAAATGCCTCAAGCTCCCATTATTGATCAATTAGTTCACATTGTATAGAAGGTAACTAATGATGACATAGATAGCAATGAAAAACTTCTACAATGGTCTGAGAGGAGATTCGAGAGAAAAGTTCTGGAGAAAATATCAGAAGAGATTGCAATGAAACAGGTTGAACTTTATAGCTCTTGTAGAAATTTTGGAGGAAGTTACAGCAAATGTTTATTCTTTGTATAGGAAGCTATGTGATGTTGAATTATTCACAAAAGATAATCTACAACTTGTTGAGAAGCTACAGTTAGAGCTGAAATCAACTGGCAGTACTTTGGATAAGGATGCTACCTCTAGCTCCTTACATTTTACTAAGTTGATCAATGCACAACGAAGAATTGTCGAGCTTATGGCAGAAGATGGTTGGATTAGGGCCAAATTCATCACCATTCAGACAAGCATGTTGCCTCACTTGGAGGTAATATAGAAGGAACTTTCATTTGCAAAAGAATTATCACAAAGAAATTCAAATCTCTCAACTGCAGAAAGTTTAGTGAGTCTAGCTGCCAAGCTAGAGATAAAATTGGAAGTTATGAAGATTGCAAAGGAAAGTTGGGATACTACATTTGCATCCACCCTACAACTTCATAAACAATTTTTGGACAAGTATAACTTAACCCCACCTGCAATCAGTGACAAAAAAAAGGGGGAAATTGGTAAGGAAGTTGGTAAGCATACAGTATGATAAATCAGTACATAATAGGTACATTTGTATATATTTTGAAGGCATGTATTCTATGTAACTTTTTTTTATGGATAATTCCAAGTATATTCCTAGGGGGAGTACTTCGTATACTTAGGCAACATTTTGATGGAATGAAATGAAGAAATGATAAAGTGTTTTTTTGCCACTAATATCAAAGGGGAAGATTGTTAATCTCTAAGTTTTGTTGATGATTAGTGACCAACACTTAGTCATTTACTTAGGTAGTTTTAGTTGGCTATCACTATGGCTGAGCTAAAACTATCAAAGGCTGAGCAACATTGCCGAGTAGTATTCAGGTTGCCGAGTTACATCATGTCGAGCCGAGTAGGATACTTAGTGTCAAGAAACAGAGATGTTAAGTGCCTAGCAGAATAGTTTTTATATACATGTCTGGATTAATTCAAACTTTGAGGATAAGTGTTCAGGCCGACTTGTATAAGCTTTTTTGGGCCAACTTATGTTCGCATTTAATACTTTCCTACGGATTTAATTATGCATTTAATTTTTTTATACTATGCATGGCATGGAGCCAATCAGGAAATCAGTATGCATTGAAGGTATAAACAATAGATCTTGATCGTTGATCTAGATCTCGCTACCAGACTTGATTAGATCTATAATATTGCTTCTAAACCCTATTTTGTATGCATGGAGAGAAGTGTTGTCTATATTTTCAAGTGAAATGCACAGAGGGTTATTTTGTTAAGAAGCATAGATCAAGTAGAGTGACAAAATAGTGAACAGCAAAGTAAAGAAATATCAGATTGTGAGATCACAGAAGGTACTAGAAAGAGGAGATCCGTCATCAGCATCTGAGTGCATAACGAAGGATCAATACTTGAAAAATTTTAATCATTGTATCAAGTGAAAATCTCTTAACAGAGTGGTTCTAGCAGACCTTTCTAAATCTCCTAACAGAGTGCTTACTTTATTGTAATTTGAAATCCTTTCATAGGGTAGATTGTAATGATCTTTAGCTCTTAACCGGGCAGACCTTTAACCAGGTAGATTGCATTTTGTAATCAACTCTTGTAGCCTTAATAGGCACACTTTATTTCTGCAGTAGTGAAGAATCTTGTGGGTGTCATCCCCACCCCAGTTTTACCTATTTGGGTTTTTGGGTTACCAAGTTCTTGTGTTATGAGTTATTTATTTCATTGTGTGATTGCTATTTGATATTACATTAGATTCATATATGTATGAATGTGGATCAATTTGTTTTAAGTGTTTAAATTTGCAGATCTAATTCACCCNCCGCCTCCCCCTCTCAATATCTTGCTTTCCCATTATTGTATTTCCAACATATATACTCTATATACATATATTTATTTCTTAATATAAATTATTAATCATCTCAATGATATACTATTTACTAGGTACTTTTCTCATAATTTATCATAAATATATTTATTAGTCCCTGTCCTTAAGGCAGGAGACTAAAGTTTTTGTGTGCATTTCTTTCAATTAATCTGCCCTCGTAAACTGTGTGAGAATCTTTTAACCTATAATTTTGTCGGTCTCATTATATTAGTTTTTTTTCTATTATATTATTCTAATTTTCTGATTGGCGGGAGTTATTTTTCCCAGTGCTCTTCTCTTTTATCAATCATCAAATTTTCTAAAAAATGCAGGTGGTTTGCAGGTGGCATTTAGAAAATGGTTCACGTGCATCATTTATGCTTCCACATCTCGCATACATGCAAGGACAGGTGGGAGATGATGGCTCTGAGAAAGGTCGCCTCCCTAAATAGTTTCTTGTTTGAGGTGCTAATATTTTGACTCATTGAGGGTAGATGTGGGGAACACGACAAGGAAGAGGAGAAGGAGGAGGTAGACGTAGAGAAGGGGCATGTTGCACAACAATTATTATCGCAACTATAATAAGCACAGACAAAATTTGTGGCAATACAATATGATTATGATCAGGATATTCAGTATATAGTTCATCAATCTAGAATAGATATTTCCTTAATTTCAGTCATTTATTTGTAAGTTGAAATTCTAAGTGAACTACGATGGGGAATCAAATACTTGGTTTCAAAAATGTTTTTGGGTTAAAGACTGATTCTTTTTTTATCATTGAGTCCTAATGTGGCCTAGAATTTGACATTTTAGTGTCTACCATTATCAAGCAATGCCATGAAAATAATCTAATGAATGGCTTCAACAAATTATCTTGGTGAGGGTATGATTTACTTTCATCCAGTGTTTACAAAGCCTGCATTTTTACATTGTTATCTAGTTGTTCATAGCAATAACAAGAACAAAATTTATGCACTTCCATATCCACATTGTTTCTGTATAGACTTTAGATGGTCTCTTCTGATTTAGATGATGACTTATGAGTATAAAATTTATGCTACAGTGGGACCAAAATAAAAGTTAGATACACGAATCCAAGAAAAAAGTTTTTACTTCTAGTCTTGACTTTTTGCCAAAAACCACTCTGAATTCTGAACTTGCTGATTTCCACGAATTGTAGATAAATTCTATGCAATTGAGGAGGAAAAAAGCATGTTATCACTGTCTATATATACATATATTTCCTAGGACTAATGATTTGACGTTCACTTAAGGAACTCAAATTCCTAGACATGGAGGGCACATATTCATTCCAGGTATTTTGGAGCACATTCTAGATAGAAAAGTAGAGAGATGGTTTTTCAAAAGTTGTATGTATTCTGTTAAAGCTACGCCATTCAAATATCAGTACTAATGTCCTAAGGTGAGTGGCATGGAAATTTGCAGATCGAATTTGTAGGTAAATTAAATTTTTGTGCAGCTTGATATATTTATTAAAGTATTGATTTAACAATAAAGTTTGTATTTCATTCAGAAGTAAATGTCAGATATTTAAGTTTATGTTGCTAAATTTAAGTTTGATTATCACCTGACAAAAAAAATATCAAGATTGGTGATTTGAATATTGATTTTGCAGGTTTGATGTTTTAAAAATGTCATGATTTATGGTATGCAAAATAAGTTTTTTATGGTCTTTGCTAATCTCAAGTTGTCCAACATATTCAAATGTTGCATATATAGGATAGAATTGGATATTTATTTTGTTATTTTACAAGTCCATATCTTTTAGAATGGTTGAGATGAGGGTGCTTGATTTGATTGATTGTTGAGTCTAGAGTTGGAATTTAAGCTTGCATTATATTATTATCGTTAGCATTCCTTTCACCTACAGATTATGTTATGGGTTCGATGTCACAGATTTTTGAGTATTGTGGTCTCCACGCTACAAATATCAAAATCCTCAATCTGTAAGTCTTCTCATTTCCTCTCCAACCTTGTTTCTTTTCATTTACCGTTTGTTTATCTATTTCACTTTTTTTTTGTATTGGGCATTGATGATTTAGGGTTTACATAACACTTTTGTAATCTTTGTTTCACCTTTTTATGTATTTGGCAACTGCAGCCTTTACAACATCTGGAACAAACTTTTTGATCACTGTGCAACTACTTGAAGCACTAGGCAGGGACTCCAGCTGCGCCGACACAACCCTTGTTATAATATCACACACATACATATATTTTATAAAATTATTTCATAAACAATACATATATTCAACCTATATAAATTAGTTTATTTCCTAATATGACAAAGTTTACTTATATAGTGCTACAGCCTCCCCATTTCTTCTTTATATTAACCTTACAACTAGTGGGAATTAAGAATCTTAATGCCATAAATTTGAGATAATAAATATACATCCCTTTATATGTCTTGACTTTTCCACGTGGGATATCTTTTGTTTTATTCTCCATGTTTTTTATTTTCTACCCTCTTATTGGTTTTACTTGTGGAATATATATGTTTGGAAAGGGGGTTGTCCCCTTAACAAAGGACATTATAATTGATTGAAATGATTAGTTTTAGTCGCTTCTCTCTAATTGACTACAAGCCAATGATATGATTATCTTTTTTTACTTGAATTGGCATTTCATTAGTTTTGAATGGTATAGTATTATTTTTAATTTATATTTATCAACAATATATTTATTATCATTAATTAATAATTATTCATTATATATTTACGTATTCATAATATAGCATATTATTAATATTATTTATATATTTATTAATATAATAATTTATATACATATAATATATTTGTTAAAAATATTATATTATAATAATTGTTAACATTGATTTATCTGTAATATTGGTTTATATCATTGTCCAATATATTTACTTATATACAAAATTAAATAAATCATTATATACTTAAATTCAAAATAATTTATATATTTTGAACAAATCATATGTACATTAATATATTTACATATATCAATTACGGCTCATGACAATTACATTTGCTTAAATTATGATTAAAATTTCAACCTAAAACATCAATTGTTAAATTAAAAAAATCAATGAAAACAAAATAATAAACTTATGAATCTATTATAAAATAAAACTAAACAAATAGTATATATTTAATAAAAAGAAATTAATAAATTTAAGAACCAATTACAAAATAAAACTAAACAAGTTATATAATTGGCATTGACATATGTATATCTTGAAGATCAACCTGCCTGCACAAGAAAGGAAGAATTGAAACCATATTTTGGAAAGATAAGAAAGTTCATTACTAGTTTCACAAAAATGATCTTGAGCCATTGAATAATACACTAGACAAAGATGTTGAAATCGAGTGGACTCTACAAACAAAGAGAGTTTTAAGAAAGCTAAAGTTAAAGCTTCGGTCTTAGTGAGTCTACATTATCTTAAGTCATTTTGTATTTACTATTTTTCCTCAAAACACACATGTGCAACAATATTAACACAAAGGAGAGATGATGGAGGAGAACACCTAATTTCTTTTATGAGCACTCTAATAAAAGATGCAAAGTTGAGATATCCAAATATGGAAAAGTGATCGTATGCCTTGGTGAAAGAAACTAAGAAATTAAGATTCATACCATCATCCCTGATGTTATAGTAAAGTTGTTGCTTATGCAAAATTATCTTGGTTGAGGGCAATATAAATGGGTAGCCATCATAATATAACATAGAGATCCTACCCATGAAGCTAGTAAAAGGTCAAGCATCCTAAAAATAGACCTGAATCAATGTACATCAACAATATATTTGGCAAGATGTGATACCAAACTAGTGGTACGATGTTATTTCATTTTATTTGTTGAATTAGAAATGTCCTTTATATTTAAATCTAGTTCATAAAAGAGCATTAAAGATGAAGAGTAGTATATACAAGCTTAAAGGTACAATGTTGTATAGAAGAAATCACCAAGGTACCTACTTACGATGTATCAATAAACAACTCAACAAATGGCATACCTTATTTATAAATACCCACAAACATGTAAAAGCACGTCACATTTGTTAGGTTGTTACTTCCAAGGAAAGAATATCTATATCTATACTTTAAGTTATAGCTTTGAGATGGATGGTCCCTCTTAAGTTTATATAGTATCATGTCTTGAGAAATATTAGGATCAATGATCTTTTTGGAAAAATCTAATTGTCAAATCATGGTAGTATTGAGCTGGAACAATTGAGTTGTCCAAGTTGTAGTGGTATTGGGTTGGATGACTTGCCTAGAAGTTTTTATAGTAGTATTTAGATCAATGAAATCCAAGTTTATTTTAGTGTTTCATCATTATTACCTATAAATTATTTTTGAATAGTTAGAAGTGTAGTTGAAATCTTTGAGTTGTAGTATTGAGCTGTGTGATCTTTCCATAGGTTTTGACACTTGTGTTGGGAAATATTGGGATAGATGATTGCATTTCTTCAAATCATATAAGTATTGAGATGGAATAGTAAAGTTGTCCAAGTTTTAGTGGTATTGGGTTGAATGACCTAAGTTGAAGTTTTTGTAGTAATATTTAGCTAAATCAAATTTGACCCTAAATTAGCTCACTTTTTCATGACTCCTACTTCAGAAGTTCATGTTGTGAGTTCAACTTCTGATTTTCCCACAATGTGGATGAGTGTGTGTTACACATCACTTGAGATGTCATTAGGGGGCTTTCCTTTTAAAGAGAAATGTTTTGGCTCATTGTACTAAACTCTCAATTCTAGATTCTTTTGACTTCCAAGACTCTTCAACGAGAAAATATGTCGATAACTACAATTTCATCATAAAAGTACATAAATACAAGTGATGTATGGGAAAGACCCACATCAACTCTATAATATTTCTAGTTATGGGGGAAAATGTGACTTTAGTATCCTATTGTTAATTTACCTACATGCTAATACCTGGTTCAGTGAAATTCTATCCTACTTTTCTTATAATAAAATACATTTATTTTCATAATGTTTTTGTTACAAACTCGTGTTCTTCCTTTCACCATTTCTAATTTTCTATGAGCAGCTATCTTACCATTCTTGAAAATAAACGTATTTATTTATGGAGAAATGTATATCTATATAAAATTCATTGGATAAAAGTAATTTTTTAATAGTATATCATTATATTATCATTATCATTATCATTCTTTTTTTTAGTTTTTCTTTTTCTTTTTTGTAACATAGATGAATACTCAGTCATTCAACAATTAGCGGAGAGGATCTAGTAGTTAAGCTCACTAATTTTGTGTTTCTCACATTCTAAATGGAAATACAAATCAGTCCCCATTTTTTACATCGTCAACTTACTTGGAAAGTCCCTTGCTTATAACTTAGGTTTTGGGGCCACATAATCAAATATGATGCCTCATCAACATAATTTTTGCCAAGGTGTCCATAAAGACCAAAAAAAAATGTAAAAGAGATACTTTTACACTAAGTCATGTTTTATTGGCGTGCCAATGTTGCAGCACATGATTTGTTTCTTTTAAGATTTAAAAAATGCTCTTCATTCAATTATGGGTAGTTATAATCAAGACTAGTAACTTTAAAGTCACAATTATTGGTGAATTTTTTTCAAAATTATTGGACATTAAATTAACAAGTTTTATAGCAAATATTGGACTACACTCAACTACTAGGTCATCTCTTCTGCATACTACTAAATAAGCTCAATATTTTTCAAAATTATTGGACATTAAATTAACAAGCTTTATAGCAAATATTGGAATATACTCAAATACTAGGTCATCTCTTCCGCATACTACTAAATAAGCTCAAATAACTAAACAACATAAGGGCTAGAGTCAATGTGATGCAGCGGTAGAGGAGCAAGTGTCTGCGTTTGGGCGGGAGTCTGCATTTGAAACCAACGAGGGTTTCTGCTGCATGTAGATCTCTGCTCTGCAAAGATGAGCTTAATGATGATGACGAGGAGCCGCCTAATGGCAGAGGAGGTGGGATTGCTTGGCCGGATGGGTACCTGCCATTCTGTAGGATTTACTTGCCCTGGCAGGGTGCAGATTCAGATTCTGCGCGTCTGGGAGTGTCCTCTTCTTGGAGTGCTCTGTTCTAGCTCTGCGTGGCCAGGAAAGACTCATTTTTGGCGTGCTTTGTCTGCACGCTTAAGTCTGGGAAGAGTGGTGTCTCCGGTGGTGATAGGGATGTGGTACGACCGGCTGGGGAAGAGGTGCAAAGAAGAGTCTACGTGGGTAGTGGGAGAGGCGGTGATCCCAGGCCAAAGGTGTGGCCTTCCAGTGTTATGATGGAAGAGATAGTTCTGCTTGAGGGTAAGGAGAATGATATTCCTCCTGACCTATCTACTATCTGTGTGGGTGTTTTCTTTCCCGGGTTATCTTTTTTCCTTTCCTTGTGTGAAATCTTCTTGGGGCTCTCTTGGAAGGGGAGATGGATTTCTCTTGTCGGTGTGAGGTTGCGGAGGCAGAGGAGACACTCTGTCTCTCCTCAGGCGGGCTTGAGGATTGTGCTGGAGTTCAGATCTATTTGCTCTATGCCTTTCGTTCCCTGGGATTGGGCGCTCAATGCCTATGTGGGTTTGTGGGGTACTGTTTCTTTGCTGAGGAGAAGACCTGTGCTTTTTCATGTGGTCAGAAATGATGGGTGGCTGCAGAGATATTGTGGCAGGGTTCTTCCTGTTGTGGCCTTTTCCTGGGACCCTCAAGTGAGGGTTTCCTTTTGGGCCTTCGACTCTCTCATATTCTGTGGGAGTTTGGTGATGGGTTTTTCATTCCAGTCCAGTTTGGGATCCCTATTGAGGTGGGGTTCCTCACTGGTGCCCTTTGGCAGCGGAAGGATGATCCTTGGATTTTCTCTTAGACCTCTTTCGGGATGGTTTGAGAAGATTTTTGATTACACAGTCTTTTGTTTGCCTGCTCTGCCCCTTTTCTTTTTATGGGTGTGCTATTAATCTTCTATTTTTAGTTTGTTGTGGACCTTCCCCCTTTGGGTGGAAGAGGTAGGGTTTTACTCTTTTACGGTGGCCAGGGGATGGCTGATAGTTTTAAAGGGCTCCCCCTGGGTTGGTGTTTCTGGTTAAAGCAGGCTGTTTGTTGGGAGGCTGGGCTCTACCCTGTCACTGAGAATCTTGTTTCCTTCTCCAGGATTTGGGCTTCCTACACCCAGTCGTCTTCCTTCTTCATGGTTCCTATGGAGGTGGATCAACTTCCTATTGAGGTGGAGTGTTCGTGTGAGATTCTGAAGGCGGCTGATTCTCCTATGGAGGTGGAGAG
>MU224214.1:27325-61503 GCA_018584345.1 Thuja plicata
GTCATTGTGCAGTCTATGGTGCTATCAATGTGTTGTCATGTGCAGACTATGTGCTATCATGGTGTGCTGACTATGGCTTTCTACTGGTTCCTTGACTTTCCTCCTTAACTGCACTTTGGTTGTAGATTTTGTTGCAGTTTCCTTTGTTCCTGTTAATGTGTTGTTAACATGTTCATTGTGACTCTGCTTTGTTGTACCACGGGCCAGCACCCTCTTGCTACTTATTTTAATCAAAAACATAAGGGCTAGAGTCATTCCCCACATCTAGCTTGTAGTGTATGTACACCATCTCGTAATAGAGTTATGTGAGTCATTTTAATCAATTCTATTAAAAATAAATTGATAAAAAAAAAATTAATTTTTCAAATGTTCATAATTGATTATTACTTTAAATTGGCATTCATTCACTTGATTATTTAATTTTTAAATATATAAATTACAAAATTATATTAATTTGTTGAATGAAATTATAAAAGAATTTGAGATGTATTTAAATTATAATTGAGATGTAGATTTTTTTTTAATATTAGTTTATTTTATATATTTTTATCTCTAAGATTATAAATTTAACATGTAACAATGTGAATGTAAATATAATATATATTTGATAAATAAACACGACACATAAAAGTATACAATCATAAAATTTATTGTAATCTTCATTCAAATTAATTGCATTAAAATAATATAATTGAAAATTAAAAAATTACTTTATTATATCTTACGAATGGAAAATAACATTGATAATAGAAGTATGAAATTCAAATGGTTTAAAAATAAAAACAATTTACATTAAAAAATACAAAACATATTCAATTCTAACAAAATAAATGACATTCCAATCCATTATATAATTTTATATTCAAAAGTCGAGAAAAACTATAATGCATTATCTTGGTGATTGTATAACTTTAGAGTGACCCAACAAAATTATATGCTTTATTTTTAGAATAGCATATCACAATATTATGCATTTTAATTGTAAGTCTATATACATATAGATTTGGTAGTTATGACAATTATCCCCATGTTGCATTGCAAGTAAAACATTTTCATTTGTTCAATTTCTTAGAAGACTTAATTGTTGTAACATCAACTTTGATACCAACAAGAAGATAAAGGAAATTTTATGCATCTTACAACATATAGATGATAGATTGAAAATTGCATAACAAATTTTATTTTTTAAGTTTTTACATAGATATACTTTAACTTCCTAGAACTAATAAGTAAACATTAAGTACAAATTGAATAGAGGACATATTTGAAAGAGAGTCTATTATCAACATTATTACAATCATATGATTACACGCTATCCATAAATTAAAATTTTTAAGTAGGGTTCAGAGTCTAAAGAGCTCTTCTTAGTCTTTCTAATTTCCAATTAAGTCTCGGCTTGTTTTTCTTGAGGGAGAGCATCATTGCTTTTCCTCCAACCATGGACCTAGTGGTCTCTCGTACATTTTCCTTATGGAAGTGGACTTACTTTTCATGAGGGTGTAGACACAGTATAGGTATAGTTCTATTTGAGCTTGGTGTTTAGATGCCTGCACAACTCTATTTTGGTCACACAACCATAGACCCTACTAACTAGGTATAAAACTCTGACTAGGTTATGTATCTAGTCTTAGTGATTTGATTGGCGCAAACAAAACTTTGTGCCACCTTGGCCAAAGGTTTTAATTATCCTTGCTAAGCACAATATGTAGTCAACAAATCACCCACCCTTACTCAACTTGATAATTTCATCTCCTAATGGCTACAAATGTTCAATTTGCATAAGAAGACAAGTGGCTTGAGAACATGCTCTTACTGCATTATGTCCCTAACAATTGCTGAATCACTTAGTTTAGTTATGTTTGCACATCTGTTCACTGGTATGAACCAAGACTCATCTCAACTTTGTCAACTTACTTAAGCATATGTTAATATTGAGGTCTGAGATAGTGCTATCATAATGGTTGACCACTTTTACCTTGGTACTAGGAATTACTGACCAGTTGCTTTTCATAATTGGCTAGTTAGAAAGTTTACGGAGTTGCACACTTTATAAATAGTTCCATTATAGATTAGGCCCACTAGAATATTGACTTTTTCTTCTAAGAAGTATGATTTGGATTGCTTAGGAATGTAGTAAGACAAATTCTTCCTCTTTATGAACTTAAATGCATGTCATAGATACACCCTACCTGCATACATGTACAAGCAATATCAGCATTCTATACGTATGCATATACGTGCTACCTTTGTACACTACACACACATTTATACATGCTAACTTTATCCTTTACATGCATGCATGTATGCATCGGGATAATGAATTTCTTTATTGAGAAGATAATACACGTTTGGAAAGGTGGTTCTTTTAATAAGAATCTCATTGCATAAGATAGCTTTCTGCTTACTTCCAATCTAAGAAAAAAGTGTGTAATTTGACACATCTTTCGAAATGCTCGTTGTGACTTCAGATATAATTAAAACTTCAATTTTACACAAAATATTCCTCTTTAGTCTTACTACAATTCTCTAAAAGAGTTTGGAAGAAACCAAGTTTATGGATTAATGCATAGCTTCTACAATAAACTGAAAACCCTCATGGAATGAAAACTAGAGGTTCACTTTTAATGATACAGTCCAACATTAATTCCATGGCTTAAAACAATTCATTTCAAACTTCTCATTAACCACTCTAAGGAGCTAATTCACAAGAATCAGTGGTAGAAAAGATTATTTAAAGAATCAATGCCAATATGGTTACCATTGAAGACTAAGCTCTATCTCATGAAGTTGGCGGTGATAAAATATATCAAAGCTCCCACAGTTAAAGATACTTTATTAATTGAAAGTTGTAAAGACATATATGCATATGCTTTCATCTATATAAAAATTCTTTAAATAATGAAATGAATTACATTTATTCAAATTATCATTAAAATATTCAACCTAAACCAACTCTTAAACCAAAAATAATAATTTAATAAAAATAAATTAAAAATGAAAGCTAGATCTAAATTAGGGTACAGTTTGTAGAAATGAGGAGCTCCAGAAAATTCGCGCCAAGGCCAACGAGCGGATTTCGGAATTGCAGAGGGTAGATCCAATGGAAGAATGGTGCAAAGCACGACAGGTCCCTTCCATCTAAACATTTACCAAACCATCAAGCATAGATTTCCGCGACCTAACTGGTTGCCTTTTTAATGGCCATCAAAGCTAAGCAAGGCGAAGCAGCCGATTTTTGACATTTGTGAGAATGATAGAGACCCGCAAGCAGGCAGCGTGGAATACAAAAGGCATCAAAGGGAAGATCACTTGGAAAATGGTCAATGATGTTAGGGTTTCATAGGAACGACAATGGTCAGGATGTTAGGGTCTCGTCAAAATAACCGTTGCAGGCAAATCACAGAGTAAACAATGACACAAATAAGGGTTTTCTTCAGCATCCGGCACACGGGGCTTCCTTCAATCCAAAATTTTCATCGTTCACTTAAAGGGCTCACAAACCCTCATCACACCTTACCAAGAAATAGGGAAGTCGTAAACATGCAGCCAATAAGCAGGTATCAAAGGGTTTCAAACATCAAAAGATGCGATGGAGGCGCAAAGGCTTTGAGCAAAAACAAAAGACTACAGCAACAGACGTCACAAATATGATTTTACCTCAGCAAGGTAGGGCCAGTGTTAGATTCTCTCAGGACCAATTATTTCCTCAAATACTAGATTTGCGAAAGAGAGATTATATGTTAATTCTTGAAAAATCTAATATTAGAAGAATGGGGAGGGATTGCACAAATCTTTTATTTAGACTTCGGGGGGGGGGGGGGCAGGTATGNTTCTTGAAAAATCTAATATTAGAAGAATGGGGAGGGATTGCACAAATCTTTTATTTAGACTTCGGGGGGGGGGGGAGCAGGTATGTGATACAAGTGAGGAAAGAGATGCAGTTTTCAAAGTTAAGTCTTCGAAGGTTCTGGGATATGTATGAACTTTCGGTCACCTAATTTCAATAGTGTAGACTTTGATAATAGATTTGTTCCATTCTAGGTTCAAATGAAATCACTACCATTGGGAGTATAGAGAACTTCAATTAATTTAAATTATTGCTAATCATATAATAGTTTTTTTTAAACATTTTTTTAAACATGATTTGGTTTATTATCATGATCCTTCAAAAGCTATTTTTAAACATGATTTGGTTTATTATCATGATCCTTCAAAAGCTATTAGGGCCTACATGTTGATAGGCACTACCAAAACAATACCAAGTGAGCTTCAAATCACCTCAAAAATGGACAATGGGTGCAAAAATTACTAATAGAAAATCCTAAAAATGTATGTGTTATTTGCCACTCTTTCAAGCATAATAGTGAGAGTTGTAATCATGCAATGCTTCATCCAAATTTAACTAACATTGCAGACTCTCATAATGAAACTAAGATTGCTCAACACAGTCAACAGTCAACATCTAATAATATGGAGGATGCACGCTTAATGTATGAGGTAGTAGTTGGGAACTCTCAAAATATGATTCGCATGCCTCGAGATATCATCAAATTTGATAATCACAAGCATATAGTTCAATTTACACAAGATAAGTTCCGTGTCAAAGTTGCCCCTCTACCTAAGTCTGTTTCACTCTACCCTAACAATTTGGATGAATTAGTGCATAAATTGTTATTTTCTAGTCATCCTATTGATATTATGATTAAGCTCAATCTGCACCTCTAAAGTTATTAGAATTGTAGACATTGGTAGGGGATATAAATACTTGCGATAGCTTTCACATACAAGGCAAGAAAAAAGAAGAAGCATCAGACGGTTTGGAAATAATGGTTGAAGATCTGCTATATTTAGTGGGCTCAAATTCAATAGATCAAATTGTTGAGGAAGTATGGAATGAAAAGGAAGATACGTTGTTCAATAACCTTCAATTGTTAGAATTACCAGATATCCCGCAGCGTTCCTATTCACCTCCTCCCGTCAAAATGGAAAAGTTTAATCAAGATTATAAGAATGAGATTCAGCATGCAGCTACTAAGGACTACTCACAAACTTTGTCATTATCCCAAATACTTTCTTCTCAGGGTCTTGTTCTTAACTCACCAAAAAAGAGAGGGAGAAAACCAAAGTCAGTTAAACTCAAAGAAGAAATAGATGCTAGAATCCAAACTACCCTGTATGGAAATTTTCAATCACTAAATGATCGAGTGGGGCATGTTTCTCTCCTCGAGTGCAATGAAGTTGATTTCATGGAATGTCAGAAGAATCAATGCCTTTGATAAGCGCTCCCAGATTAAGCGTCAACATGATGCATCTGGTGTAGATATTATTTTGTTACAAGAAACCAAAACCTCACAAGACAAGTTTGAAACTACAATTAAGAAATGGACAAAATGGAGCAGTGCCCGTGTTCTTTCTCTAGGATCCTCAAGAGGGTTAATTACATTGTGGAATCTTAAATCAATTTATTTGGAACTTATTAGTCGGTGTAACAATTGGCAATTTTTATCTTCTCAAAGATTTGATCTCAAATTTATATTGATCAATATCTATGGACCAACAGCCACACATGAAAAAAAAAAAGATACTATGGGATATACTAACTACCTTCATTCAAAGGT
Organism: Thuja plicata; assembly: GCA_018584345.1. Lineage (NCBI taxonomy): Eukaryota > Viridiplantae > Streptophyta > Pinopsida > Cupressales > Cupressaceae > Thuja > Thuja plicata. The sequence continues at coordinate 32,944 of MU224214.1, forward strand.
TTGCAAGACAGATTGTAATTCTAGGGGGATTTTTATGCAATTGTGTCTTTACAAAAAAAGAATAGATGACTTCACCCACTTTATTTCTGATAATGATCTCAAGGATATACTACCATAGAAGGGTCAGTTTACATGGAAAAATAGGAGGAGAATTTTCTTGCAGACAGAAGAGTGGTTGGATAGATTTATTGTCACTCACAACTGGTTTTTAGAGAATTTTAGGATACAATCAGATATTCTACCATTTATTTCTTCAGATCATTATTCTATGTCATTGTATATTTCAAAGTTCATTTCTCCTAATATGTACAAGCCATCATTTAAATATGAGAGAATGTGGTTTAGACGCCCCCATTTCATCCTCGTATTGTCTCAATGATGGGTAAGTGCATCTTATTGTAAGGGTACCAAAATGTCTTAGTTCTATAAAAAAATGCACCATGTCAAAGCACAAATCAAAATATGGAACATGCAAGCATTCAAAAACAACTTTATCCAAAATGAAGAAATGGCAAGAGAGATTTCAGATGTTCATGAACACATAATACAACATGGTTTAGGTACAAATACATATGAAAAACAAAAGTAGTTAAATGCATTGTAGGAATAACTAAGGAAAAGAGAAGAAATTTATTGGAGGAAGAAGTCAAGAGAATTGTGGCTGCAAGAAGGTGATCACAATACAAAACACTTTCATGCTTCTACAAAATAAAAGAGAGTAGCACAAACCATTTTTTCCATCCAAGATGCTAACTCAGGGAATCAGCTAACAAATGCAAACGAAATACAAGAGGAAGGGGTAAAGTTTTTATAAAATTTATTATCCTCGCCTACTCCTTGTTAGCAGTGGGCTAGTGTCCCTCACGGGATTCGTGACATGGTTTAACAGCCTCCTATGGATTTTATAAGTCTAGTGGTTGTATCAGGCATTAATTTGAGGTCGACCTTTTGGTGCAACGACAACCACTACTTGTAACAAGTGGTATCAGAGCTTGGTCACAGTATTGAATCATGCAAGTCATGGAGTGATGCTGGGAGGGGGATTGTTGGCAGTGGGCAATCATCCCTCGTGAGATTTGTGACATGGTTTAATAGTCTCCTGTGGATTCTATAATTCTAGTGGTTGTATTAGGCATTAGAAGGTTGATCTTTTTGTGCAACGACAACCACTACTTGTAACACTCATATTGCTTCACAAGTAAGGCAAGTTGAGAAAGAATTGTTAGGAGCTATACCGACCAGTATTACACTACAGGATAACTTTCATCTTCTCAAACCTTTTTACCTTGGAAGAAGTAAAGAAAGTAGTATTTTCCCTAGCTCTGATTAAAGCCCTAGGAATAGATGGTTTCACTATAATTTTTTTCTATAAATACTACAATGTTGTAGGCTATGATATTCTTGGAGAAATTAAAGAATCAAGAAGAAGTGGCTCAATATTGAAGAGTTTCAGTGTTACAAATATAGCAATATTGCAAAAAGTAAGAGAACCAAATATATTTAGTAATTTTAGACCTATATCACTATTCAATACAATTTAATAAATCTTTACCAAGGCTATATACTTGCGATTGCAACACCTAATTATGAAAATTGTATCACCAGAACAAGGGGGATTTGTACCAGGTGGAGAAACAGTTGACGGTGTCCTGGTTGCTCACGAAGTGATTCATTATATTCAGACTTCTCATGTCTCATTTTTCATTGTGAAACTTCATATGGTGAAGGTATATGATAAGTTGGATTGGAGTTTCCTACTAAAGGTCTTACATAATTTGGGTTCTCTAAAAATGGTGTAAATGGATGAAATCTTGTCTTCCAAGTGCATGTTTCCTAGTCATTATCAATGGGATGCCATTTGGTTTCTTTCATGAAACCCAAGGTGTGAGACAGAGGGATCCTTTGTCCCCTTTTCTCTTCATTATTATGGAATAATCCCTTAGTAGATTAATCAAACATAAAAATAACTTAGGTTTTTGGCAAGGTATCCACATTCTAGCTACAAACATTTTGGTCACTCACACTTTGTTTGTAGATGATACTCTTATATTTGGCAAGTCTAGTTTTGCAGAAGCTAAGCAAGTGAAGAAAGTGCTAGAAACATACACAACAGTATAAGGTCATAGGGTAAATGATAAAAAAACTAAGATTTACATATTTAATTCAAATGCAATTATCAGAAGAAAGCTAGCTCAAGTTTTGGGGTTTCAAGTGGTTGAATTACCATGTAAATATTTGGGCATTCCCTTCTTTATGGGGTCAAACAAGATATCATATTGGAATAAAGTAATAGAAAGGATCAAATCTGATTCAGACTGAAAAGTCAGATGGTTGTCTCCTTTAGGTCACTTTCTCAGGTTATAAAACAATCCTTGCAGCTATCCCCAATTATTAGATTTTTGTTCTTAAGGCCTTGAAATTTGTTGTTCTCCAGATTGAAAAGATCATAATAAGTTTCCTTTGGAAAGGTAATATGTCAGCTACTAAAAATGTCACACTAATATCTTTAGACAATATGGCTTCCACAAAATTGCCAGGAGGTATTGGAATGCAAGATTTAACCAAACATAATAAGACATTTGGAGGAAAGCTAATATGGAAAATGTATACAAAACCCTCTTCAAAATGGTGTCAAATTATGCAGGAAAAGCATTTAGACTCTCAAAATCCCATCATAATTTTTAAAAATTTCAACCCCCCCCCCCAATGGATCATCTATGTGGAACTTCATGATAATTTCTAGGAAAGTATTCACTACATATATATCATGGTAGGTGGACGATGAAGAGGAAGTCCACTTTTGGAATGACTCGTGGAACGGTCACCCTCCATTAAAAACCATTGAAGAGTTGCATTCAGTCATTCTATTTTTAATTCAAACATGGGGACACCGATTAATAAACTATGCTATTTTATTTAGATAAGATCGGGAAGAGTAACATGGAAAGCTATCTCAGAAAATCCAATTAAGGATGAACAAGAGAATACATTCAATCAAATTTTGTCTCAAAGGATAGTTCTTTTATCCAACAAGCCTGATCAAATAAAATGGGCTCCTTCAAAAGATGGTAAATATTCGGTCAAATAGGGTTATAAGGCTATTCAACATAGGGAAAATCAGCAAAAAAAACAAAGAGAATACTCCTTTTGTTGTAATAACAAGGTCACACCAAAAGGTGGTAGCCTTTCATGGTTAGTCCTTCGTAATAGAGTAGTAACCAATGATAGATTGCTCAAATTTCAAGGTGTGCAATCTTTCAGATGTGTGTTATGTGAAGAAGAGCAATAAAGTGTAGACCATTTATTCATCCAATGTCCTTTTGCAAAACAATGATGCCATTTTCTTATTTCTAAACTTGGTTTCCTAACACCTTTTCCATATACAGTATGGGAATTATTTTAGTCATGGCTTGTACTATTCAAATCATCCTTCTTTGCATGTATTTGGAGGATCATTCCGGCTACATTTTTATGGTCCATTTGGTGGGAATGCAATAAGAATATCTTTAGGAAAGTTGCATCATCTATTGGAAAGGTCCCAGAAGGAATAGACAAATCAGTTTCAGAATTAGTATCTACCTTTGTTAAAAAGTATAAGAATCGCAGCTCCCTTTTCACTTTACAGGATGACATTATCATGAAAAGTGAAAATATATTTGCCTTCCATTTAAAGGTAATCAAATACTCTCATACAAGATGATGTTAGATATAAGTCAGATTAAATGGCACCCCCATCTCCTGATTTTATTAAACTCAACCTTGATGGTGCTTGAAGAGGCAATCTAGGAGAGTCGAGAGCTAGAATTTGTATACGAGATCAGTTTGGTGTTGTGAGAGCATTGAAATCCATTGCATTACCTCCTAGTACAAACAATGTAGAAGACTCTATGGCACTGTTGCAAATATTAATATATGTTAAAATTTTGGGATTAACTAAGGTTCATGTGGAAGGTGATTCTCTATTAGTTATCAATTCCTGCAAATAAAGGAAGTTTTATAATAAGCATATTAAATATATATTACATCAAGTATGGGAAATATTGGACTCCTTTCAAATGTTCCTCCTTTACCATTCATATAGAGAAGGGAATAGACTAATCAATCAATTAGCTGATATGGGATGTGAAAAACAAGAAATTGGTACTATCCACTCCAATTTTGACATGGAAAAATTTCCCATCTTACAAAATATTGTAACTAAGGAAAGATATATGAGTATTTAATCATTCCTAAAGTCACATCAATATATGTGGCTTGATCATTACAAAATATGGCAAATGGTGTGGAGCTTTAGCCTTGTTATGATGATGCAAATGCAATTTATTTCCTCCTTTTGCATCCTATATGCCAACATGTGTGACAACACAGGATGATCATATGATGATGTAAATCTTCTATAAATACACACAATGAACCCATCTTGGTGCATGTGAAGGAAAATTTTTGGGCTCTCTTGCCATGTGACGGGCACAAATTTTTTTACTAGCTTAGTTTTCCATTTTTTTAATTTTTTTAATTTACCAATTTGAAATAATTAAGAAGATAAACATCATTCTACATCTAATTGATGTTTGCACATCATATATGCTTAGCAGCCCCAAATATCTTCATACATTCATCTTCAGTCTCAAGGGTTTTTATCAGTGTAGTAATGGAATTGTATTCATACTAATGAATTGAGATTCATCTTCATCTGAAGAAGGGGAGCTCAAGGCATACAATTTGTGCCAAAATTGTAGGAAAATTCACATGGAATACATGCCACAAAATTATAGAGAACAAATTTGAGTAGCAGAGTGGGATTTCCCATTCATGAACCAAATCACAAATGATTTACTGGATAAAATCTTCAATATCCACTGCTAGCAATATCAAAAAAGAACAAGGTGGTTAACTGGCAATGAAATATTAGTTCCAAAGGAAAGAAGGCTTATGTTTCCTTCTCAATTCCTTTCATTTTTTATTTCCAATTCTTTAGACTTGTTGCAATCCTTTTCATTGCTGGAGTTAATTTCTCACAAGGTGGTGAAAGAGTTTTTCTCCCTGGGAACAAGCTCATTACTATTGTGCAACAATATAATTTCTGGAAGGGGCAAGGGGATGTTGGGGGTCTCTTCCCTGGGTATTTTATGCTAAATGGCCATGCATTCTCCTAAGTGTATGATGGTATCAAAAAAACCTTGGATAGACATCGCTTCAGGTATACCCAAATTATTTACGGCGGCACAGTAGGATTCTGGGTTGTGATCTAATACAGAAGATTCAGCATAGGGTGAATGCATTGTTAATGTTGCTTGATCATAAACATGTTGAAGAAACTCTCATACCAGAGGATCCACCAAAACCTCATTTTCCAGACCTTAATGTTCCAGAAGGGAAAGGAGAAGTGGAAGATAATGCTAGCACCAACGTTACAGGACTCTGTGAGTCCCGAGGTGATTCGGGTCTCCAGAGTCTAACTGACTCTAGACTCAAACTCGTCTAAGTCCAGTAGAGTCCAGTCAGACTCACCAAGTCCATGGACTCTTTGGACTCGCTGAGTCCTGAGCCCAGGACTCTGCAACGGCAGAAGTCATAAAAAAGTGTAAAATAAAATATTTTTTATTAAATTTTTTATTTATTTTTTTTATTTATATGTTATGTCTTTGACTTAAAAAGGTCACTCTATTACATGCAAACAAGGAGAGGAGATAAAAAATTCTTGAGAGAAGAGTATTGGGGTTTTAGGAAAAATATTAGCAAATCAATTGGCTCTCATAGATCGATTGTTACTATAGTGCCAAATCTACAGAGGATTACAATTCGTATCTTGAGCCAGTCGTGTAGTGCTTCAGGATGCAAATGCAATTGGATTATGTTCGAGCATATACACTCGAAGAGGTGCAAAAGGTTGGCATTGAAAAGGTTGAATGATCTTGTGTTCATTCATTACAACCTTCTCTTTCGTCACAGACAGATCTTGGGCACTAACACATCTCCTATCAAATTAGAGGAGGTTGATCCACAAGCAGAATGGAACATAGAGATTGATGATCCTATCTTCAGTGATGAATACTTGGAATGGGTTGATCAAGTGTATCAAGAGGCAGGGGTAGTAGTGATGGCAGAGGAGGAGGATAGAGCGCGAGGAGACCTAGTGGATGACCCTAAGGCTAAGCCTAAGACTGAGGGATCTGACTTTGAGGATTATGAGGAGTATGAGTATGGGGATGATGAGGATGCCACTGATGGTCAGCCTCAGACATAGGGAGAGAATATGGCTGCACAATCTTCCATGACCTATCTTAAGTGTAATCATAGGAAGACACTGGGATAGGCTGCTATGAGCCTAGTTTTGATATATGTTTTGAACTTTTGACTCCATGGATTTCATATTCCATGAATATTGTAGACATTTGACAGTGAAACTATTTATATTTTAGTTTCTAGTGTGTTATTTAGTTTAACATTTTATAACTTTATACTTTCGCCATATATGTAGAGTTGTAAACTTGTATATGTGTGCAAAGTAGCTTCTATTTATATCAATTATTGTGTATTTGATGTTGATTGACTAAATAATGCATGAAAAATTATTTAAATCCTTAAAAATATTTCAATTTCTTGGGTTTTTTTATTTGTCGATTCCTTGCCGAGTCCGGCCGCCAAGTCCGAGTCTGAAGCCGATCTGACCTTGCCGAGTCTGAGGCGAGTCTGAGTCTTGTAACTATGGCCAGCACTAACATCAAGGCACAATCAGAGGAGCTTGAGATTAACCAGGAATGCCATGGAGAAAATGATTTACAGCCAAAGGCTATGGAGGAGTAAGTTGTCAATATGTACAATCCTCCTTTTGTTCTTCAGAGGAGTTTAATAGGTTATAATATACTAATTAGGGGTTATAAATTTATGACATGAAAAACCATTTTTGTCTATTTCATCAAATATCATATCTGGTTGTCTTGAGCCTTCTTTTGTATTTCATAATTTTGTATTTCCAAACTATTATAATATCCATATATATTAGGCTTATAGCCTTTTGCCAAAATAACAAAATTAAAAATTTATAAATCTATTATAAATTAAAACTAAACAAATGATGTACATTCAATAAAAAGAAATTAATCTAAGAATCTAGCATAAAATAAAAGTAAACAAAATACATAATTTTAAAAAAAAAATATTATCTCGTCGTTTGCATCTACATTTTCTTCTTATCAAGAAATTTATGAATTAACACTTCTATGTGTGTGTGTGTGTGTGTTTGTGTGTACATGTGTGTGTGTGTGTGTGTGTGTGTGTGTGTGTGTGTGTGTGTGTGTGTGTGTGTGTGTGTGTGTGTGTGTGTGTGTGTGAAGATGTGAGCAAATAAAATGAATGAAGTTCTAACCTAACAATCTAAGCTACACAAGATCAAACAAAATTTTAAGATTAGACATTAGAATAAGACCAAATAATAAGCATGAAAGTACAAGTAATAAAAACTCCCAGGTCTCCTTTGTTGAGGATTATCCTTTGATTCTTTAGTTTGATATGTGTGCTCACTAATTTCTCTTCAAAGAAGTCTAATTAAGCTTCATGATTATGCAAATTATGAGGATGATAAATATTTGAGGATGAATATGTAGCTATAATGAGAATTCTAAGATGAGTGAGATAATGCTAATATGATGCTAAATGGATGCAAAATGAGTGCTAAAATGATCAATATGGATGATGAGTTCTAGAAATAATTTGGCATTATGATATTGCTATGCATGAAAGTAGATCGATTGTGAAGGAAAATAGGGCCTTTAAATAGAAATTGGAGGCAAGGTGGAGGGTCCTCAAAATGCAACACTTTTCATCAAAGATGATAAGTGGCATTACAAAGGGTGACATGTGGAAGGAAGGCCAAGTGTCCATTTTGGAGGATTTCAATTCAAAATTGAAGTTATTTTCCTATTTAATAAAAATGGGAATGTGCACATATTTGGATAGAGTTGGTTAATTGGGAGGTTTGAAAGGATAAGGTTGGTTTGAACCATGAGTTGGTTGGAGTGTTAGTTGGAGTGTTAGTTAGTGGGTTGGGCGCTAGATGGAGATTAAGGGGATAAGGTTTGTTCAGACCAAGGGTTAATTAGTGGGTCAGGTTATAGGAAATGGTTAAGGGGTGGTTAAGGTTAGGTGACATGCCATATTAGGAATTAAATAATTAATTAAATTCAAAAATTGGAGTAAGAAGCAAAATGACAACATGAATTAAATAATACAAATTTATTTTATTTAATAGAGGAAAAGAGGGGAAAATTAATTAATTAAATAGGTTAAGGTTATCATTAATTAATTAATAGGGTTATAGCTAAATTAATTAAATTAGTTTAGCTAAGGGGATGGCATTATTTAATTAAATAGTATATAATTATTTAACTAATAAACGTAACTATGATAAATCAATTCAATTAATGTAATTATTAAAATTTAGGTGTCTACATTGTGTCCCTCTACATAGTGGTGCTAGAATAGCATTAGTGTGAAGAAAAATAATACATAGACAACAAGAAGAAAAGGAGCGATAAAACTCCACAAGAGAACGGGAAAATAAAATAGTTGAATAGAATTGATTAATGGAGGAGTTAGTGATGCCCCCTTGAGAGGGTGCACAAGAAATAGCCATATATCAATAAATTTGGAAATTTGCCATTCATTTTAATTGTGAGGAGAGACATAGAGATAAATTGCACCTTTGATCCTATTTGTGAGAAATTTGGTGCACGTGAACGATGGAGATGCAAGGATAACGAGGCACCACGTAGATGCGATTGTGAGCGCCCATCAACACATGCACCAGACCAAGAGATGAGTGCTGAAAATTTGGCAATTTGCATTTTTTAAATACTTTTTAGACTAGAAGTAGAAGAATGAGGCCCATTCCCACGAAATTGTATCTGGTGTGAATGAGTTCATGGGTGGTGGAAATGAATTCCCTTCAATTTTGAAAAGGGGGGTTTGGGGTAGGAAAAATTAGATGACTTGGGAATGCAATCCCAATACAGCGTGAACGATCTATGTCACAGTGGAAATGCATTCTGGTGGGAAAAGACCCAATGAGAATGCATTCCTACTAGAAAATGGAAAGGGAAAACTGGCAGGAATTTCTTCCCACTCAGTTTGACCAGGAAGAAGAGGGATAAAGGCACTCAAACATCACTGAAATGGTGAAGTGATTGTTGATCTCTAAGATGATCATGCCTAAGTAAGAGAAGTCAAGAAGTTTTTTATATGGGGGACCCGATGCGCTATGCAGAACAACCTTTGAGATTTTAGAAGTCATCTCTTTGTTCCTTAAACTGAGAAAAGGGGAGAAGGAACAAGAAAAAGGAAAATCTATGCTACAAGGTGATACACCAATGCTTTATCAACATTGTTTCAGCTCGTAGAAAAACCTCAGCAAAAAATTGGAACCTTCAGCACCAGGAAACCCTACCTTAAGAGTAGACATGATGTAGGTACAATGGTTTGAGAGAGGAAAAAGGGAAACCTATAGGTGTGAAACCACCATGAGTGGGAGACATAGTGTGAGAAGTGGCTTTTTCTAGAATAGAACCACTCTCGCCAAAGGTTGAATGCGGAGACATACACCTGATGAACCCGTTATTTGGGTACATGGACCACTAAGAGCACAATCTATCCTTCATGAAAAGGAATAATGGAGGAGGAGAGAACATGCATGAACCATTACATTCTCACAGACATAAAGTATGTAAATTCCATTGTCTATAGTTTCAGGTAGGTATGAAATAAATTAGCACAGTACAGCCACCCTAGTAAGGAGATAAAAGTGACAAAGGCACAGTCTCAAGACCTTATTAAGAGTAAACATGAAAAGGTTAGAAGCCAAACCATAGATCACAGAGACTATAGTATGCATACAAGAACAACAATTGAGTGAAATAAGAAACCTTTGTATTACAAAAATTACACTGGCAAGCTAGCTCAATGTCCATAAATACACAAACTAAAATATGTACATCCTACTTAATAAGTCAAACACAAGGGCCTTTATAGGCCTCATTTTCCCTCATTTGCAAACAAAGAACAACTTTTGAAATCCAACAATATTTTTAAAGAGAGGTGTTTGTAAGATTCTTGCAGACAGATTGATGAAAGAGGCCCAAGATGAGTCACATTGTCAGTCAGTCTTTACATAAATGGGTTTGATAGAAATTTTCTCGCTCCTAGGGAGTCAGTATTTTCCCAAACTATAAAGATTACCCAAGATTTATTTCCTTGGATGTGACCATACAATGTCGATGCATGGGAGAGTGGGCCATTTTCTTGTGAAGTCACCATGAATGGTAAGTATCCTCATGGAAAATGTTTTCAGAGACCACTTGGTGAAGGTTCTTGGGAAGCATGTGGTGATGCCATGTGGTAGGGTATCGTCGAAGCTGGTTAACATTAAATGGTGAGCGAGAGGCATAAGCCTTGAAGACTAATGGATAGGGGTCTCCTCTCACGATTCAACCATTGTTGAAATGGTCCACATTTTGGAAACTTTAGGGGTAACTACGTTTGCGTGGTTGAATCCCATCTATCTTGTTTGGTTCGCTTGAAACCTTTGTCACTGGGTTGGAGTCTTAGATTGAGGATTCACACAGGCCTATTGGAGAAGTATATTGGAGGAAAGGAATCTCCTTCCTACCAAAAAGGGTCAATATGATTAAAATCTTATAACAGTGCTTCAGAGAAAAAGGGAAATCAAACCTTCTAACATATGAAGGTGACGTCACACATGCAAAAAGAGTGCGGGGAGGGGATGCAAAGGACACAATAGGCGCCTACAAACAAAATTTTAGTCCTATACAAAAGCCAAAATAATCGGCATAAATCATCACTTGGATGTACTATAAGGGTGTCTATTAGATTTATTAAAGGAGAAAATACAAAAAAAAATCAAAAATTAATGAGCAAGATTTAGAACGAGACTTTAAACTCTTTAGAGATTTTCCAAGATACTAAGCCAAAATGGGATCTATCAAATAAGTTGAGTCACCATTTATTATAGTGGGTGCATATGCTTTGATGTTACCCTTCATTCAGGGAATGCTAATATCAAGAACTCAGCCTGCATTGAGCTACGTAATTAGGCTTGTTCCCATAGCCGATCAAATATAACCTTACTGCCAGTCAGGCATACATAGCCCTGACAAGGTCATCACCCTGGCTTACATCAACATAGTTCTACTTCCAAATAAGCATCTATAGCCCTGGTAGAGGTATGGACATTACCTGGTATCAAGGTAATTTTCATTACTTTTCTCTTTCTTTCTTTTATTTTTTTTTCTCTTTTTTAGAGTAATTATGACATTACCTTTAGGTTAGAAGCTAGGGTGGTAGCAGGAATCGTCGTAAGATTTTTCACTTAATATGTTTGGAAACTCACCTTCTTGAAAATACCTTTAGAAGCTTATTAAATGTAGAATTAAGTGAATAATGATGCCAACTATCCTTGAAAGGATACGCAACCTTGAACACTATCTTGGGTTTGGAATTAAAATCTCAAAATCTTACTCATTAAAATGTGAAATAAATGTATTAGATCCTTTAACAAATCAAGTGAGCAGACCTATGAGTTTCCCATGTGGATAAGTTGGATGAGCATATGAGTTGGTTTCGTATACAAAGAATGACAACTTTGGGAGAAGCGCCAAGGTGCGGTGGTAGTGATTTTTAAGGGAATTATCCAAGCATAATAAAAGTTGACCTGTCAAGAACGATCCCCTTTCAATATAAATAAAGACTATCACCCTTGAAAAAACATTCCAATTATAGGCATTAAGTGATAGATTAGCATTTCTTAGCTAGTTCAAGCATGGATACTCCTATCAGGCTTACCAATATTAAGTCTCAAAAAAATTCTTGGGTCACATCAAAGATACCAAGCTCAAAAGATTTATGGACTTGGATGATAAATTTATTGTGGCAGATGTGAAATGGGTCCTGGGGGATGACTTCAAGGCTAGTGAAGATAGAAACTAGGTAAACATCGACATTGTGTCACATTTTGTGGGTTCCCTACTAGATTTAGGGGAGGCCCATTCCATGATTGAACATCTAGTTCAGGGTATATTTAGGGAAGACTACTATGAAGGGCTTAAGGAGGTTCTACGGATTTATTAACTTAGGTTTGGCTTGTTACTAGCTACTGACCTAAGGGCTTAATGTGCACCAAGATAAGGTCATGCCCTGGTGGCCCTTTGTGGAAAATTTCTAGACTGTGACAATAATTGAGCACAAGGAGCATGTAATTCCCCTCCAAGGAACCCTTGGAACAAAGTGTCAATTATGCACTTAACAATAATTATTTTTTGAAACATTGAGATCTAACATCATCTATAAGTGTAATAATAACCAAGATACATAAGAAAGATAATAAAAATGATCCTCGAATTATCATGCACAGGTAGAAGACTAGAAAATGCAGCCAAAGGTTCCAAGATGATTTACAATATAAGCATGAATGACTAGGTCACATTCAAGCCATCATGTAAGAGTCTGGACTTCATCCTCAAACCTCAAGAGCCATGACCAGACCATCTTCAATTATCACCAATCGACGAGACAAGTTTATCCTCGATGCAGTCCAATTACTAGATTTATTTTAAGCCCAAATTGAAAAGTGATTCTAATTTAACCACACTGATAAGGAAAATAAAATGTGAATACATGAAAAGAATCCCAAGGAAAAAGGGTATCCAATTATAAAATTAATTTTTGGATTGGTCCTCAAGAAGTGCCCATTGTTTTAAATGTGTTAAAATGGATGTGTTAAAACATTTATTATATGTGCTAAAATTTCATCATATGCGCTAATATGTTGTTCATATGCATTATTTTGTATCTCGTATGCATCATTTTGTGGCTCATATCTGCCACTCTGTATAGCATATTCACTACACTTCCCTGCAAAGCTTAGTTTGGTCTATTAACTCATCTGGACAAGGTTCTCTCAATATTACAATGGGGTAGGCTTTCCAACATCAACATACAACTTAAATGCAAGGCTTTCTCCACACCGAGGAGTACCAGATACACAAATCGAGGCAATACACACTTGATAGAAACATAAATACATAAAGGAACTAATCTAATGACATAATATCAATTCATATATATATATGCAAAGAGATGGAAGGGATAGCAAGGAGCACTCAACACTCAAAATCTCTATCATTGGAGGACTCTACCATCTATACAATGATCCCCATCAGTGGTAAAGTGAAATTCCACCCTACTAAATTGAACCATCAGGCCCACCCCATCATGCTCATGACGATAGTAGCCTGACCACTGTTATGCCCTACATACCCGTCCCTACATTTTGTGTGCAAAATGTTGGGTCCCCTTTTTCGCTTTGGCTCTTGCCTTGTTTTCCTTGTTTTTCTCTTTTTTCTTCTCTGGTTTTTCTTCCCGCGAGGTTGGTTTTGTTTTTGACATTTGTTTTTCGTGTCTCTGGGACCCGATCCCAGAGTTGGTTTCTCCTTTTCCAAAACCGAATTCTAGACTCTGGGATTCTCTGTCACAATGTCTTCTTCTCGTAAGGAGGCATGGTCACGCGGAATCCCCGGGCCCGGAGTTTGGAGGTTTTCTTGTTCTAAAGTTTGTGGGGAAAAGGGTAACTTGCTTTTACCATGAGTATAAATGGAAATTACATGTCATTTTTATGGTTACTGTGATTAAAAACACTTGTGCTCAGAGCGATTAAACTGTGATTACCCTGTGCTTAGTGTGTTTCTATCTGTTGCTTTGAGGTGCTTGTTCATGGTCATCTGAAGGTAGAGCTCATTGCGGGAGTGCTCCTGGTGTTCTCTTTACCCACTCTTTTGTGGATTTTCAGGTAGGTCCTCTGGTCTTTTTCATTCCTGCATGTTCCTTGTTGTTTCTATTTTTTTTCTCTGGTTTTGTTTTCATTTTGTGTCATTTCTCTTTACCCTGTTGGTTTTATTTGTTTGGTCTACCTCCCGTTGGTGGGTTGGCACCACCAGAGGGTTGTTTGCCCTCTGCACGATTGTAGTTTAATGTAAATAATGTATAAATGCCTTGGGTTAGTTCGTGTGTCTCTGTAAATGATGTATATTTCTATATATTTTGTGTATATCTATTTTGGTCCTCGGCCCTCTACATTTTCATGCATGTATATGTTCTATATATCCTTCCAAGCCCACAAGTTCATCATGCTCTATCATGCATTTCACCCCATAAGACTGAGCTCGTTGAGATGGAGTCACCATGGTTCAAACTCGACACCTTGTTGGTTTGAGCCATGGTGGCTTTCTCTCTCCTCTATCTCGTCACATTCATGGTGGGATTAATTTCCCACATGTGAGCATTCAAATGTGTCTAGTCTGGCATTTATTTGGCCCCATGTCGGCCCACTTGTCTTAATTAATGCTTTCAATGCCTTTATGGCACCTGCTAGGTGATCACGTACCAACCCACATCAGCCGTATTAGGTGTCCCATCAATCACATCGGCATGAGAATGGCCATTTTGTCCAGACTTTGGGCCTCTGCTGCCCCCTGTCTTGTATTTCCTTTTGTCCGTAGATCCAGACACCCCAGGATTTAACTCACGTTTATTTTAAATATCCCAGGATTATTTTGATGAACGTAACATTTGTTGGACAGGTACTGGAGGGTGGAGATGTTCTATAACTTTAGTGCTCTTTATATATGTATCATGTTCTAACGGTTTTCCGGTCTTGCAGGTTGCGGATAAATTGATCGAGGATGTCTGACGTTATTGCCCCTCCTGATAGTCCAGAACTACCTACCAATTCCACCCGAGTAGTTACAAAGTCTAAAATGGAGAGAATGCTAGCAAAGCTGCCCCTGACCTCCAAATATCCAAAGCAGGGAGCTATTTTGGGGTCTAAGGTGGACTCCAAAGTCTAGGAAATAACATATATGGACCCCGGAACTTGGGTCAAATTTCAAGGTCTAATCCAGACCATTTACAGGTTGAAGGTCGAAGCGGACAAGGTAGCCACTTGCTTGGCCACCTTTGGCATCATAAAGGCTAAAAAATTCCCATGTTCAGTGTAGTCACCAGAATTAATAAAGTAGCTGGCATTTCTATACAATGCACCTACTCGCACAGTTCTGCTTCCGAATCCCCGGCGGCTACAATACCCTGCCACAATCGTCACCTTGGATGCTGCAACCTTTGCTTTCGGGTTGAAGACTCCTCAATTCAAAGGGTCCACTATCGTCACCCGGGTTGACTCACTAAGGGAATTTGGTGAGGTCGAAGTCATTTCCTAGCAACACCTCAACAGTCAGTGGCTGAAGTCTCCAAAGAGAGACCACAAAATAATGAAGTTGGAAATTCCTTGCGGGGATTTCAAGGATCCCATTCAAGCGGGCATCATATTTTTGTGCAGGATCTTTGGATGTGCCCCACGCCTGAGAATTCTCAGTGTGGATGTATCATTTTCTATACTGCATCACCACACACAACAGGACCTTCAACTAGGCAGCTATCATAGCCAACCATGTAGATAAACAGATGAGGACCATCACCCAGACTTCTCAATTTTATATGACTTTATATGTGCTATGGGCGCTAGCACAACAAAGGTCAGCCTTTTCAGGTTTGGGTATAGTTGGCGAGCTTGGGAATGGGCCAGGACAAGTCACACTGTGGGATCATCATCCCCAGTTACAGTGGGAACTTAGTTTCCAAAATTTCTGTCGGGTAAATGATGCTTTCATTTACAACAACATTTTAACACTTACTCAGGATTCTAAGTACCACCTCTCATAGGCGGTAATGACTCTGGTCAGCTCCTACAACCAGTATTTTATTTAGTTCCATCTTCACACCTACATTAGGGTGACAGGCTTCAATGGGAAGCCCTATCTTCTTCCCTGGTATTGCAGGGATAGAATTATTCTATTAGAATTTTGCAGGAAGATGATGGATCTGCATGCCTTCTTCACATTGAAGAAGGTCATCAATGTCCCATTCCCTTTATCTTGTGTGAATTACACATGTAGCCTCGCTGCAGCCTAGGAGGCAGATAATGAATTAAAGAGCTTGGGGCTGGTGGAATTCCACCATGCCCAGAAAAATTATGATCCCCGTGGCAAGATTTCTATAGCACTACCTCAGGCGTCCGAGCCTCATGAAGTAGATATTGAGGACTTCTGGGCAGACTACCAGGACGGTTTTGATCTTCAGGCCTGACAAAATATAAGGATGAGCAAGGGGCTCATGAAAGAACTGGACCTTCAAACCTTCCCAAAGGGATTCAAAGATGACGAGCCACTGGATGATCGAGCATATAAAGGATAGGGGTTGGACAAACAAGATCTTCCTCTGGTGGACTGGGCCATCCTAGAGGATCTAACAATTGAAGGGGTAAGCCACCTCATTCTGGAGGCAATTCACTAGTACTTTTCTCGGGTATGTCCTAAAAGCACCCAAAATAAATCAATGATCAAGAAGACCATTCCCTCTTCAGCTGACACCGGACCTTCTTCATCCATCGTAGCCACTAAAGAAAGCACAAGTAAAGGGAAAGGGAAAGAGGGTGCCCCAGTTCCCAAGGCACCTCCCCAGGTTCCTACACTTTTGATGGCCCACCTGCATCAACAAATGGAGTCAAAAAAGCTGACCAGTCAACAACTAATCATGCAGGTATCCGTCGGTCTCCCTATAACTCCAATGGCATCTGCTTGCCCAGCGGGATCCTCCTCGTTGGCAGTGATGATGAGAAGCCAGACTTTCGCTGAGGCAGAGTCTGCTATCATTTTGGATACCGGGGCTTCACTTGTAAGGAAGAAGAAGAAGGTGACCCCTACACCGAGCACATTTTCCATTCCTAGTATGCCATAAATGCCCCTAGTAGATGTAATTTTGGACTCTCCTGAACTTGAAGATATCTCAGACTCCTCACCCCCGCATGACAATTTTTGCGACACCTTCTCGATGGAGGAGCTCTTGGAGATTCAGCATGGTATGGGTCATACGGTGGAAGAGATTGCAGCTCAGGACAAGGAAGAGGTCCCCATTGAAAATGAAATTCCCATAGAAAAGGATACATCAGAGAAAGAGGCTCAGGAAGAAACATCAATAGAGCCTGAGCAGGAGAGAATACCGGTCCAGGAGACCGAAGATGCACCAAGGAAGCCCACAAATGTGTAGCTGATGGTCGAAGAACCTAGACTCAAGGAAACAACCATACCTCCAACTATCATGCTTCAAATGCCTTTGGAGACTCCAGGTGAACAAGCTCCTTGGAGTACTTTCGGTGAGGTAGTAACGGTGGTCACCTTGCTAGATTTTGGCCAGAAACCTCGCCCACCTCTAGAGGATATTCTGGTGGAGGAGAACGCTCTAGTAGATGAGGCAAATGAGGCCAAGGAGTAGTAGAAACAAACAGACCAAGAAGTCCTAGAAAAATAAAGTGAAGAAATAGCTGGCACCAGGAGGGACGAAGTCCTTGAAAATACAGAAGAGATTGAGGCCAGAGAGAAGGCTCTGAATGGTGCAACAAAAGATGCCAGTATGGTGGAAAATGTTGAGGGTTCCGAAGAGCAGGGAACAGAAAAGGAGAAAGAACAGGAAGAACCAGAATGAGAGGTGGATAAGGAGCTCAAAGATAATGTGCACTCTGGGAATGTGTCACCAGATTATGAAAGGAATCTTGATGAACAGGTATTGACAGCAAATCCACCCCAACTGCCCCAATGGCTGGTGGAATGGAAGAAAAGAAAGACCCCAGTGGAAACCATAAGTGCTCCACTCTTGTTGGCCAAAATGATGGCCAAAACTACAGAGGCTAAGAAGCCCAAGAAAGCATGAGCAGTCCATACCCTCCAGACTGGCCCCACCGGTATCACAGTTGCGACCATCGCAACACCCCCTCTTGATGTAGATGCAGCGGCCGTAAGGCCTAAAGACTACAACATAACAGAAGTAGCATTGGGGAAGAGGGATAAGCAAGGCTAATTGGACTTGCTGAAAGAAGCCACCAAGGCAATAGAGGCCAGATACCTCAAACAGGGACAGAAGATGCAAGAGGAAAGGGAAACAAATGCCAATCTCCTCGCACTTCTGGAAGAACTGACACAGCCCTTGTCAGAAGTCCACCCTGGAACCCCTTCCTCCATATTTCCACTTGGATAGGGAGACGTGGATTCTCTGTGGATAATGAAGAAGAAGGAACAAGCTATGGATGGGTGGGACGCCGAGCAAGTGACCGCAATGAGACAATTTCTGGTGGCGTCCCTCTGGGACCTTTACAAGGTCGATTCTGTTCTTAGCCATGCAAGGGACTCCGCTCAGATATGGGAGCAGGATTTGGAAAAATATGAAAAGTGGAAGACTAGACTAGAAGAGATCCGCAACATCGGCAAAGAAGTCACCACTAAATCTATAATTTTGGGAGAAGAATCATATGATTCCCTCCAGGTCCAGTACTCCATAATTGCCCTCAAAATTGAGGTATGCAAGGAACTACTTAAGACCTTGAAAGAGAAGATAACGGTAGCCCGATATCCATTTGGTTTGTTTAAGGTGTTCATGGTCAGGGTATCGCAAGTTGACCCCTTCACCACCAGCACATGTACCCCAGAGGACTATGTCCTCAGCAAGTTTGATGAACGAATGGAGTCCATGTATCCGCCAGCTGGAGATTTTGACCAGGGTAGGCTATTGACGTTGTCAAAAACTATGATCCGATCACATGATTCCATCAAAATGGTAGATGAACTCCAGAATGGGGCCAGACAAGTGGAGGAGGCATTAGAAGCTGTTTTTAGTTGGTGGGATGACATCCAAAGCATAGATGAAGAAATCATAGGCCAAGTTTTAGAGGCTTGGGAAAAATCATAAGAAGCAATAAGGTCCTCCGGATTCCAGAGATGTTCAGTGGAAGATATGTTTTTGTATTCATTCATTCTTTTGAAATGTGGGTTCCCAGATCTTGGAATTTTGGATCCTACATTTTTGTATTCTTTAAGTGACCTGTGTCCCAATTCCCAAAGCTAACCGATCACTTTCAAGGAAGTTAATGAAGGTCGTTAGAAGGTGGGTAACCGCAACAAGGCACGTCAGCTCGACAAGAGGTTTTTTGACAGATGGTCTTCCCGAGGCACTTCTTCGACATTACACCTGGCACATCAGAGATAGGGTGGTGCTTTCCCATTTATGAGGCATGTAGCCTCGATCCCTGAGGGATCATATTTCTTCTTTCTCCTCTCGGCTCCCTTCTCAAGGCTGATTCTTCCACTCCTCTTTTCTTGTCTTATTCTTTTGACATGTCTGACCTTTTCCATCTTGAGGTCTTTTGTAGCATGGTGCAGGTAGTACCGTCCACCGAATAATGTATTATATTGTAAAGTGTAAATAAGTTAGGGTTAGGTTTAGGTCAAGTGATGTGTATAAATAATAATTTTGACCTCATTCCAGGGGTCGGAAAAATTGATGATTTTGCAGTCCATAGCTAATAGAAATCTGGTTTTCTCAGTTCTTAGTTGCAGAGCTCAATGCTCCATAGTTTTAAGCTTTCATTAGTTAAATGCTCCCTTGGAGCCACCACTGTACCACACACCAGTGCTTGCTAGAAGAGATGTTAATGAAGAAGGAAGAGTTCTCTCAATGATGTTGTTGGCATTCTATCTTCTGGGTTAACGGTATTTTATGCTTTGTGTTCTTCATGTCCTTTTCTCTGATACTTAAAGTAGATTAACAACCTCCTTTCCTTTGCTACTGATAAAATATGAACTGATGGTTTTATATTTCTTCGGTATTTAGTGTAGTGTGTTAGAGCATTGTTGATGTTTTGAATGTTTAGCATAACTATAGGTAGATAAAATCTCTCTAACTTTGCAATATCTTTTGAAGTTTATTTGTAAAATGAATGTGCTCTTGCAGGAAACCCAACTCACTTGAATCCCCGGAGGAGATGAGTTGAAGTAACCAGCTATCCCCCTCAAGAAAAATAGTCACATCTCCCAACCAAGCCCCGCACTGTCGAGACCGGACTCTCATGTGCTTGGAGGCTCGGGGAATCTTATTTCCCCAGACAACCTTTACAGGTGAATTTGGCCAATACCCTGGTACCTGACGACAACTTACCTTTGTTGGCGGACCCAGTCACAAAGTCCCATCAGGTACACTCACGCATGCAAGATTGGCTAACATAAACACACACACACACCAATAAAATGCATACAAATTCAGATAATTTGTAACTCATGGAGAACACTCAACATGTGAACAATCATCTAAAATACAAACACATAGATGCAAAATAGAGTAATGCATAGGTACAAAGGGTCACTACTCAAAGCTATTAAGGCTACAGTGTGGGCACTCGAGGTGGAGATTCATTACATGTCCTGTAGTGGCCCATGTAGCATTGATTCTTAGGGAAATTCCCTCAGATGGATAGACTCGGTATGTATCTCCAGTAGACACCCTTAAATGGATAGATATAGTATCTAAGGTCAATGCCCGTAGACAGACAAATACAAACCTACCTCAAGTCTACGCCCTTGGATGGACAGGTAGCCATGTTTATCTTATTAATGTGTTTTTTTTTTACCTTTATATTTTATTATGTTATCACTTGTTAAGCCTTCACGTGTCCTATGTTGGCCACTTGCAACCCAAGGTCCACATAAGGAATCACTCCACACCACTACCAAAACACTAGGATCATCAAATTCTACAATATGGCACAAAGAAGAACAAGTAAAATTTAATGAAAAACTCTCAAATTCAAATCCATAAGAAACATGGTAAGCTCTATTGGTCTCAAACCAAGAGCACGGGTCACTCAGACCTCAACATAGGACCATAGCTCAACTACATGCCTAGATGCAGTCTCACCACCCTATATACACATATCACATGTGAGCTCAAATAAATCATTGAAGGTTCCAACGCAAGAGAAAAAGCAATATCAATAAATATATTGCCATGAAAGGCTCAAGTCAAGCTTCCATCAAAATACGAGAAGCACTCAATTGGTCATGGACCTATAGTATTGGTCTTACAATATCTTGTCAAGTATGTGTCGCTCAACTACACTCAATGATGTGGCCTAAAACAAATGCATAAATATTTACAATAAAAACTCAAAGAAAGTATAAACAAATCCATGAACCAAGGCAACAATATAGTGCACAAGCACGCTCTATTGGTCGCATCGCCAAGAGAACATATCCAAAAATAGTTTGACATAAAAATATGCATGGGATATCAATTCCCCTAAATGGTTCAATAATATATTCTCAAAATTAAATTGTAGTATAAATCTCAAAAGAAGAAAATACAAAACAAAAGGGCACTGATTCTAGCAATAACCGGCTAGGCGCACAAGCCAAACCCCAAGTTTGGATCACACTTATAATAAATTGGAATGTCCTCTATTCATTATAGCCTCATATTCCAAATACAATTATTGGATACAACAAGGGCCAATTCACAAATATGTCCAAAATGACGACAATCCCAAATGGGAGCCCATGCAAAATGAGGCGCACTAAAAAATTCCCAAAATTTAAACTCAAAATCAAGCTACGAACTTAAAACCCATTGGTTCTCATATACCCAACAACACACTTTTTAAATAAAAATCACATTTCAACCAACCATGAAACTTTGAGTAGAATAACATTACTTTTCTCATTTGATTTGGAAATAAAATCATACAAGCTCAATCGGGTAACAAAAAGCAAGGA
The DNA here is from genome assembly GCA_018584345.1 of Thuja plicata. Taxonomy (NCBI): domain Eukaryota; kingdom Viridiplantae; phylum Streptophyta; class Pinopsida; order Cupressales; family Cupressaceae; genus Thuja; species Thuja plicata. The sequence continues at coordinate 54,660 of MU224214.1, forward strand.
AATTGTGGGGGAACACTAGTTCTCATCCCAAAAACTAATAGCAATAAAAATGATTCAAAAGATGAAGTGAAAAGAAAGATCTAGGAAGCCCTACCTCACCAAACGGTGAAAACATTAAAACAAAGAGAAGAAATAAAAAATGGTCCGCGAAACTAGATAACCCTCCATGCAAAGCATAGCAATCATAACTCAAATCCAATTAGCTGCTACTCACAAAAAAAAATCCGGTAGAACTCACCCAATGAAAAAATCTTTAAAATGTTCACGAGAGGGTTTGAGCAATTTTGCTCTCCCATAATGTAAAAAGTGAGGAAAATGAAGTTTATTTCTTCATTATAAGTCACTTTTTTCCTCAAAACTCAAAAGAATTTAAAATTAAATCACTTAAATAAATCAAGGCAACTAAAGACTTCCCTAAATTAAACTAATTCCAATTAAATGGAATTCAACTATGGCTAATTAGTCGATAAATAAAATCAAACCCCCAAACAATTAAATCAACATTTAATTCTAACTCAACCACGACAACTACAGGAACTCTAAATGCACAAACACATATATATAGGGGGGTCATCTTTTTCCTATTATCTTTTTCATTATGGTTGATTTCCTCAGCCTATATATTAATAAGCTGACTAACGAAGGGTGGCTAAAAGGTCTCAATCCTTCTTCCTCTAGCTTGGTGTGTGCCCACGAGCATTTCGTAGATGATAAAAATTTTATGGGAATGTCTATTATTAAAGAGCCTAGAGTGCTTAATGGTGCTTGGAAATACTATGGGGAGGCTTCGGGTTAGCTCATCAACTAGAGTAAAGTTCTATTTTTTATCAATACCCTAGAAGATAGACAAAGAAGAATTGGTAGGATTATTGGCTGCCAGATTGATCTTCTTCCTTCCTCCTATCTTGGCCTCCATCTTTTCCTTAAACCTTTTGATTCCTTCTGGATTTCTCAGGTGGATAAGTTCCATAAGAAATTTGTAGGATGGAAAGGACCTCTCCTTTATTTGCTAGGAAAAGTTCATCTTTTAAAACCCTCCTTTCTAAGCATTCATATTTATGTTATGAGCTTATTCAAGATCCCTTCTAAATTCGCTGAAGCTTTAGAAAGAATCTAGAGAAATTTCTTGAGGTCTAGAGTTGAAGATAAGAAGAAACTTTGTTTAGTTGCCTGGGAAAAATTTTGTAGGCATAGAAAGATAGGAGGATTGGGAATAAGGAGAATTAGAATGATGAACAGTTCCCTTATGTCGAAACAAATCTGGAAAATGTTCCAGGTTAAAGATGAATGGAATTTGATTTGGAATCAAAAATACTTGCACCATACCCTCTCTCTCTCCAAAGCTGTAAGGATTTGTTTGACCCTCCCAATGGATCTCACATTTGGAATAATGTCATCCAGACTAGATCTTTTCTCTTCCAAGGCCTTGCCTAGAAGATTGGGAATGGTAGAAATATCAGATTTTGGGAGGATGAATGGATTTTAAATTCCCTTTTAAATTAGATGAATTATTTCTCTCCTTTCATGGACCTTTGCAAGGAAAAATTTGGTACTATGGTTGCAGACTATTGGCATAATGGTTTTTGGGTCAATCTAAAAGACATTAATCAAGTGCTCACTCCTATTCAAAATGCTCTTTGTGATGTTGTTCTTTCTGAGGATAGTTTGGATGAACTCATTTGGAAGAGAAATCCTTCTGGCATTTTCTTTGTTTCTTCAGTTGTCAATTTATTGTCCCTTCAAGAAGCTCCTCTCCTTGCTGGGCCTAGGCCTGGTTCAAATATCTTATCTATTGATCCTAAGATCCTAACTATTGATAATATTTGTCACATGGGATTTTACTTAAAAAATAGGTGTTGTCTTTGTTTGAGGGACCAGGAGTTGGTGGATCACATCTTCATCCACTATCTTTTCGATGTCTCTATCTAATCAAAGATCTTATCTTCTCTCAACATTAGTTGGATCTTCCCTAACACTATCAAGGAGATTCTTATGGAATGGTTTTGTCCCTTCAGAGGGAGGACTCTCAAGATCCTTTGTAATTTTACTCTCCCTCATATTATTTGGGGGATTTGGATGGAGAGAAACAATTGTATTTTCTGTGATATTGTTCTCTCTATTGAGGTGGTGGGGTTTAAAATTGTGAGGGCTATCTCTAAAAAATGTTAAAATTTCTCATGACCTTCCTCTTCTATATTCTCCTTCTCAAGAGCTCATTTGCATTATTTGGAAGGTGAAAACTAAAGCAACTAGCCTGAGTCCTAAAATTGCTAGAGAAGATGCGGTTGGGGGTTTCCCTCCCACTGGTTGGGTCAAGATCAATTTTGATGGGGCTTTTAAGGGAAACTCGGGGAAGGTTGGCTACTGTAGTGTCATAAGAGATGAAGGAGGTAACATGTTAGCTACGGTTTCTACTTCCATTGGATTCCAATACAACCATGTGGCGGAAGCGATGGCAGCTTATCAAGCTATTAAATTGGCCAAGGATCTAAATTTCTCCAAGGTCTGGATCAAGGGAGACTTGAGCAACATCATTAATTTATTGAAAGGTATTTGTCCCCCATCTTGGACTATACATAATATAATCCTCAAGGATAAATATATTATTAAGTATTTCAAATTTTGTCACATCTCCCATGGGTTCATGGAAGTTAATGTGGTTGCAGACATGTTTGCTAATGTTGTTGTGAACTTGTGTGACATCCTGAAATGACAGAGTGAGTTGGACATCTCGCACAAGATTAAAATATTTATAATATATGATCGTACCAATGGATCCTTTGATACTAAATTTTATTATGATATTTAACACAAGGAGGAATATTAACTGTAAGATTAGTTATGTCAAGCGTACTTGCAGCACTTTGGGAAATTATTGGCAGCTGGTGAGACACACTTTCTAGGTGTTTATTTCTATATCTATGGTTTTAAATTGGAATTTATCTTTAAGTTCTAAGTATGTGACTAATCTTAAGCATTCAATTCTCTTTTATGTGTCTGGAGTTTTGAGATGGGAGGAAATAGGAAGAGGATGGAGCCTTTCTCCTAGGAGAAGTGGAAAAATAAAGAGAAAGTCTGGAACTTGCTCAAGAAGGGGGGTCTAGCTAGGTATATGGTAAAACTTCATGGAAGGAATACTGTTGTCACCAATTTCTTCATCAAAAAATGGAGAAATGGGAAGATTTCTCTGGGAGGCACTAATGTTAAAATTACTAAGGAGATCCTTGCGTAGGTTATGGGTGTCCCAAGATATGGGAGAAAATGTTACAGAGACAGGTGTCTCAATGATTCTACGATCAAAATATTCTTGAAGGAGGAGGATAAGAAGGCCAGGTTGGTCAAGTGTAAGAAGAAAACCTACCAGTCTCTAAAAGTCATGAAAAATGTTTCGCATAGAGTTCTCTTTGTTGTTATGAAATACATTACTTTAGATGGCAGGTTCTCTAGGGTTTACGGGTACCATTTCATGCTCCTTAATAATTTTTGTTATGGTGATAAGATTTCTCTCTCTTATTATCTTTTGAACTCCCTAAATATCAGTATTAAAGATGATCAGGAAAATCCTCATGGGAATCCTACTATGCATGAGGGTCTTATGCTCCTCATCTATGAAAATTTTACACCCAACATTCATGAACCCCAAAATATGAAGCCCTCATACTCAGGTGATGATGACTACGAGGAATATGAAAAATATGGGGAGGACTCTGACATGGATGTGGATTATGAGATGAATTCATTTAAGGAGACTGAAAGGAGCCCTAATAAAAAGGGTAAAGGATATGTCAAGGGTACTTATTCTTCATCCAAGAACTCTACAAGGAGGAAAACAAGGTCCTTTATTCTTGAGGACTCATCCTCTAAAGCTGATGAAGATACGGCTGAGGACTGGGAGGTTGCAAAGGAGAATTTGTTAAACGATTGCAAGAAGGGAAAGAAACAACGTGGAACCCATAAAATCATTTTGGGTAACCCTTCTCCTAGGTATTTCAAGGATTTCTAGGCTTGTGCTCTTGGCTCTTCTCCTAAGGAAAACCCCTCTAGTAATTGTGAGCATCAAAATCCTGATTATGGGAAGGAAGTATCTTCTAAGAAAAATAATAGTGGTATGAGGCAAGCTAAGGAAACCCTAAACTATATTTTCACAGAGCTGACCAGTCCGAAAGATAGTAATGCAAGGATGGCTACTAGAATTAAAATTATGGAAACTTTGGGGCTAGGAAATAAACCTTTCCCAGAGTTTTTGAATGATCTTATGGAGGCCATGAATAAATATTATAGAATTGTTGAATCTTTTGATTCCAAATTTGCCTCTATGAATGAAAACATCTCCAAATGTGACATGGCTTTGGTGTCTATGGATGCTAGAGTTGTTGTCATGGATCATAAAATATTGGCTATTGAGGTTACTCTTAGGTTGATTGGGGAACAAATTTGTAAGATCCTTAGGTCATTTTTAGACCAAGTCAATCTCCATATCAACAGTTGGAGAAGAGAAAAGATTATGACAATGAGCTGGTCCAGAATAGGGTCGAAGAACCTAGAGCTAACCCTAGGAGAACTGGAAAAGACATTGACAACCTCAAGGCCTCCGCCATCAATATGCACCTTCTGGCATCTATAGAAGTGGAGCTTCTCAATAGTATTTGGTGACTCTGCCTTCTTTGATCTGTGGGCCTTTTTGTTTCTCTGTTCCTTGGGAACTGGCCTTTGCTTATGTCTAACTATCATTTTGTGTTATGCCTCTTTGTTTTGATGGATCTATGTCTATCCTTTTTGGTGTCTTGGTTGTTTTTTAACGAAGCATAAAGTGTAATCTTTTTGGTCTCTTGTAAAAGGGTCCAGGCCCTTTCAAAACCTGTTTTCCACCTAATCAAAGTACAATTGAAATATCATGAACAAAAGATTAGCTGGAAAGGAAAGAGTTTACTCCCTTTGTGTAATGAAATAATTTCATTTTCATGCTAAGTGGAAGTTGCATTGGAACTCAGTTCTAAAGTGGAATCTGAGACGTCTAGCAAAGTGTTTGAAATTTCATAAATTATAAGTAGAACTAGTGAAATATGTGTTTTCCATGCATGGTAGTTAGAGTTGTTTAATTGAATTTTAGGAATTAAAGTAGACATAATTGTACAATAACATAGAAATAAAGGAGATAAACTTTATAATTAATCAAAAATGTGTTAGAAAGAGTGAGAAATAAATTCCAAAGAATCCTAAAATGAGATTTAACGCAATGTTAATAAATGATGGAATAGTGTAAATAATCGTTTAAAAATAAATATTTTTTTTGTTAAAGGCTTAAATTTAAACTAGTAAAGAAAGATTCTTTATTGAAAACTATTAAAATGTGATTAAAAAATTTATTAAAACTATATGAAAATCGATTATTTTTAAAAAACTAAATGATGTAACAAACTAAAGAAAGTTTATTTAAAAACTAAATCTTATACATTTAGTTTTTAAAAAATTATTTAAACAAATATGAGGAAATTGTATTGAAAAATAATGTAAATTAACTATTTAAAACAATTTAATTAAATCTATTTAAACTATTTGATTAAACTATTAAAAATAAAGATATTAAATTAGTTTGAAAGGAGTCAAACTATATAAAAAAATACATTCAAACTATGAAAACATAATGAGTGGCTAATAACAAGAATAGGTAAAATGTTGCGAGCAAGAAAAAAAATGGCAGAGTTGTAAGAGCTCATAATAGAAACAAATACCTCTTCTCCAGAAAAAAAAAATTCTTTCAAGACTGAAATGTAAGGCATAAGACAAAAGACAGGGATATCAATAAGACAAAAACAACAAGGAGGCAGAAATTGTGAGTTTGAGAGGCAGAGAGATGGTAAAGAGTAGAACCTCACAAGCTGCGTCAATGCCCAGAGCGAAGGAGAGAAGAAACGTTAGCATAGAGGGAGAGGCTGGGAGGAATATTTGTGATCTACCCTCCTAACCGTGTATTCTAAATTGTGAACAGGAAAGGAGAGCCCAAAATCAAGTGTTTGAGAGGTAGCATTTGTAGATACGCAAGAAGGAGGACAAGATACAGTCTGACTGCTCTCAAATAGTGAGATGGGTAGAGAAACTCAAATTGGAAAACAAGCTATGTTGAGGAGTGACAGCGAGGGTGAGGAGCGAGTTGGCCTCAACAACTATGGCCTAGACTATGACAAGCTTGATGTGATTGAGGATAAAGTGAACATAATCAAGCTTTAGTGGAGCACCTTAAGGGCCCGTTTGGCGCAGGGAATTAACTTATCCAGAATAGGCCTATTCTAGAATAAGGGCCTATTCTGGAATTAATTAATGCTCAAAACGAAAGCTGGAATAATTTATTCTGCGTTTGGATCCCATAATGTGGAATTGGAATAAAAGGTTATTTTTTATTTTTTTAATTAATTTGAACAATATGTATTTTTAACTTGTGTACACACATACACATACACATATACACACATACATATACACATATACACACATACACACACACGTGTGTGTATATACACTTATATGCACACATACACACATATGTGTGTATATATACACAAATGTGTATATACATGTGTGTATATACACACATAGGTGTGTATATACACGTGTGTGTATATACATGTGTGTAATGTGTATATACACACATATGTGTGTATATACATGTGTGTGTGTATATACACATTACACATGTGTATATACACACATGTGTGTGTATATACACACACATGTATATACACATTTGTGTGTATGTGTATATACACACATGTGTGTGTATACACACACATGTGTGTGTATATACACATTACACACATGTGTATATATACACACATGTATATATATA
>MU224214.1:61553-134136 GCA_018584345.1 Thuja plicata
TACACACGTGTATATATATACATACCCACATTAAAAAAAAAAGATTTTAAAAAAAATTTATAAAAAAAGTAAAAATTAATAAAATAAAATAAATTTGAATCCATAAAAAGCTTATTCTCGAATAAGAAATGAATTCCAGCTTTTTTTTAGAATTAACTTATGCTGGAATAAGCCCCAAAATGGGGATAAGTTTTCTAATTCGAGAATAAGGAAAATGCCCACAAACAGAGAATAAATTTATTCTAGCATTAACTAATGCTTATTCCAGCTTATTCCAGTTTAATTCCTTGCGCCAAACGGGCCCTAAAAGGTAAAACATTATATATGTTTGGATCCTAGTCCTCCTACAACCGATAGGACAAGGTTATAGTAGTCAACAGCAAAGGAAGCATTCAAATATCCAAACTAATATGCATTTGCAACCGCAGAAACGATAATAACAGAGAATAAACATTAGAAACTGGAAAAGAGATATAGACTTAGAGAAAAAAAATTAAAATAGAGATAAGATTGAGAAAGAGGAAACATTTGGGGAGGAGGGAGCGAATGCTGAAGAAGGAGCAGTAGCTATGGGAGTTAGAGGTAGCTAGAAGATGCAAATGGAGTGAGAGGTAGCTAGAAGCTATGAACTTCAAAGATAAGACATTATCTAATGTTACGTGAGAGAGTAAAATATTGAAAGACAATGATATATGATGTGTTCCAATGTTATATGTTGTGATAAACAAAAAAAACAAGATGCGGACAAGAGAGAAGATGTTGCAGTGAAAGCTAAAAATAAATACAGTGATTTGAATGAAGATAATCTTAATGAGAAATATATCAAACAATATATAGTGAACAAATTTAAATGCATGCAGATATATAAACACAATCTTATTAAGAGAAAACTACAAATCAAACACAGTCAAATTTAATTTGTAGATGCAAATATTAAATACGGTGAGATAATAAAATATTAAAATAAGCCTGCAAGTGAAACTAAACCTACAAATAATCATGAGAGAAGAAAAACTTTAACCTTGTGGTTTTCCAACTGAGGTTAAGAGGTTGTTTAAAAAAAAAAAATTGAAATAAATGCAATAAAATCTCTGGTAGAAAGCCTTCCAAAGGGGATTAGTGCACAAATATCATATATAAGATAAATGGCTTTGATGACAAGTCATCCAAACCAAAAACAAAATTGCAACACAATGAGTTAGAGTAAGAGCTTCTTCCTCTCTCCTCAAAAATTCTTCCAAAACAAATGAGCTTCACAAATTGGTAACCTTCAACAACTTTCACTCACAAAATGATTAGTAACCCAAAGATATGATACCATGAAAGGAAAAATAAAAATAGAAAGGAAATAACTAATAATCCTAGAGAGTTATTAGATGAGAAGATTTTTTATCATGAGAAATGCAAAAATAGGAGCATACATCAAAAGAGACAAGAGAAGGAGACAAGAAATATTGAAATGGGAAAAGCAAAGAAAAACCCCTTGTGATATTATTAATGAGAGAGAGAGAGAGAGAGAGAGAGAGAGAGAGAGAGATTACAATAACAACATAGAAATGAGAGAGGAGCATCTCTTAAATAGAGATAAGGAGAGGAGTTACTAAGTAACTCATCAATCTATGAATTCTAACATCCATAATAGGTGTGTTTAAAGTGTCAGCATCCTTTAAATGAGGATAGGCTAATATCCTTAATAAATGAATTACAAGAAATGACATGTCCTCCCACTTGGACTAGAGGAAAAAATACATGTAGGGATTCCATAAGAATCTCCTAATTAAATAAATGTAGGATACCTTGGTTTATCCTAAAATAAATAAATACAACCAAGGAAAGTTAAATATTATAAAAAATCTATATACCTCTATGTGAGATAATGAAGCCCAACAAATTTCATGATGTAAATCCAAAGACACATTTATTTGGGTTTAACCTTACCTTCTATTCTTGGAGAATCTCAAAGACTGGCCTTAATATTGATAAATGTAGAATCCTCTCTAGTGATTTTGTCAATATGTCATCAACATAGCTTTTCATTGTGATATGCATCAGGTCATGAATAGTAGTCATCATTTCCCTCTGATATGTAGCACCGTAATTTTTTAAACCAAAGGGCATGATGCAACAGCTATAATTTCCCCATGCACAATTGAAAGTTGTTTTGTGTTGATCTTCTAGTGCAATTTTTATCTTATTATATCTACAAAAACCATCCATGAGAGATAACATTTTATACCCTAAAGTGAGATCAACAATCATGTTAATGTTTGGCAAGGGGAAGTCATATTTTGGACAATCCAAATTTATATGGATCCATAGAATTTGGATATAGGTACTAAATTAGAGTTCCAATCAACATAGTCAATAGGCCTTACAAGGCCTGTGTCTAGTAGTTTCTTCAATTCTGCTTGACCATTAGTGCAATCTTAGGATGCATTTTGTGGAGCTTCTATTTGTATGGATTTTGCCCAACTTCAATGGTAAATGATGTAGCACTATCTTAGGATATAATCCAAGCATGTCAGAGTATGACCATGCAAATTTTATTTGTCTATCCTTAAAGAATTGAATGAATTGTCATCTTTCCTCTAGTGTTAATGACTCTACCAAGTGGATTAGTCTTTGTGTTTCTGCAATGCCAATTTTGATTATTGTTTTTTTCTCTTCTAGTAGTGGTGATTTTTATTCTGTTATAGGGATTATATCAATGTCTCCATCTGCGGGTTCCTCAGAGAGGTTTTCACCCTCAGATACACCTTTTGTTTTACAATTTTTGTAGCTAGAAGGTGCCTTTTGATTTTCACCTAATAGCCTTACATTTTCTTTTTCAATTTTACGACTAGAGGATTGATATAACTCCCCAAAGTATGTTGTGTTGTTCAATCAGATGTTGAAACCTTCCTTATGGTATCCCATAGGTATGCCTTGTCTTAGTCTAAATAACTCGGCAAAAGCTTCATCATTCTAAAAAATGATTATGGTCGGTGGATTTTTTTGTTCCCAATCAATAAGGTCAAGATAAACCAAGGCTATGCTATCCTTGGTTTGGAAGTACGAAATTGAAAGTTTGGTCAATTTATTGACATATAAATCAGTGATTGATTCATGGGTATCTAAAGAGGATGAGGATGAAGGTTCATATCAATCCAAAAACTCCTCAATCCAAGCTCGACAATCTATGGGTCTATTTTGCAAAGATAGGTGGGCAATGGAAGTGTTAAGTGGTAAGGTGTTAGTGGTGTGTGGGGAATTCCACTCAATCATTTGAGTCTGTCTAAATGGATTTTCTCAAATTTTACAACTTTTTTATAAATACAAGAATTAATATCACAGGGAAATGAGGTACTTGTAATGCCTTCTACCAGTGTTTTGTAACCTAAGTCATGATACTTTAGGTTTTGGGTAGGTGCAATTGGCTCCAAAATTCCTTGTTCATTTTTTCCTAAGCTAGATCATCCATTGTACCCTTGTTTTTTTTACAATGGTGTACCCTCGTCCATATTCATGTATTGGAATTTTGATCTTAGGGGGTTCTCCGTCTGTATACAACCAATAAGATAAGTTGTCTTTGATGATATCTTCATGTATATCTCCTGATCTTATGAAAACCATTGGTGGGTAGACAAGTGTCAATTGTTGTTTCCTCTAAAGAGGTTGCATAGGTTTTCTATAAGATTGGGGTGAAATTGGTATCTTGCCTACACAAAAGAAGTTTGCATAAGTATATTATCGACACCCATTTTACTAAACTTGTATTTGAAGCTCTGATGTAGGTTTTTTAATTGATTTAGCCAGGTATGCACTGTCTATGTTTTTAGATTAGGAAGTAGTAGATGCCTCATGATTGTTTGGTACTTGATTATAAATAGCTCCTCTAAGATTTGTATGATAAATAAAAGGGTCTCTATTACTAGGCATGGTTATTTCAACTCCATTGTGTGGAAACTTTAGGCACTGATGGTAAGTAGATGGTATAGCCTACATGGAATGGATCCATGGTCATCCTAGGAGCATGTTGTAACCTAGCTCTAGGTCTAGAATCTAGAATGTAGTGTCTTGCATTGCAGGACCTAGTCTGATTGGGAGGCTTATTACCCCCCTGTAAGGATGATCCTCATCCTCATAAACTCTTATTATGATATTTTTGGTAACATCTACACAAATGTCAAAATAGTCCAATTTTTTTACCAATTTTAGTGTACAGATATTTAGACCTGTTGCTCCATCTATCAAGACTCGTCTAATTTTGTGGATGTAGAGGAATACTTCAAGGTGTAAAGGATCATTATGAGATATTTTATGGGTGGGAAGGTCTTTTCTGTGAAGGAAACATGGTGCATTGTTGACATATTGTCAAACATGGCTTCAAACTGATCTACATCTATGTCTTTCAAGATGGATAACTACTCTAAGGTTGTATCTAAGGTTGATTTATGATTTAGTGAAATGTGAAGTAGTTCATAGATAGAGATTTGTCTTAAGGTATTATTCAAATGATCTAATAGGTTATACTAACTTGTGTGCAAACTGGATGATTTATTTGGTACCACAGGTTTTGATGAGGCCCCTTGTACAGTGATATTGGAGTGACGAGTGGCAACTGCATAGTTGGTGTATAGACCTTGCATAGTAATGGTATTTATGGTCAAATTGGGAACTGGTTTGGTATAAGTGAAGTTTTCTTTATTTTCATGTCTATATGTAGAGGCCTTACCTTTTCCATGATCCATTAGTGGCTTTGTGAAGATTGTATGGTCTTGATTGGTTGTGCATGAATTAGCGAATGGTGTTAATCCTCTAGATAGTGTTTGATTTTTGGGTTTGTTGGGTAGGTGTTGGTGGTGTTTGTATGTGCATGACTGGTTGGTATACCTTAGTGTCAACAATGCCATTGTTTTTCACATTATTTTTCTTAGACCAATATTTGGATTTTTCATAAGGTGTTGGGTTACTAGGCTCTTTCTTAATGTCTCCCTTTAAGGTGATGGATATTTCTTCCCTTGGCCCTTTCTCGGCTAGGTCTTCAAAGGACTCAATATGTTGGAATTTTAATTCACACATCATTTCTATTTGACATTTTTTATGAACATATGGATCTTTTATATTATAGGTATGTGAAAAGATTCCTTAGAGGCAAAATTCCTCCAACATTGTAAAAATTAGGCAAATTGTTTCTCGCTCTTTTGTTTAAAAGTACAGAGATCCATTAATGTTACTTCCGTGATGATGTTGTGTAGATAGTGGGATATGAACTTTTTATCTATTTCATTCCATGATCGTATCCCAGGAGGGAGTATGGAAACCCACTCCATAGCTGACCCACAAAGACTACGTGGATCAAGTCTGATTTGATATGTATTGTCATATGCCACTTCTATGCAGGATGTGAAAAAACATGTATATGATCTCAAGGAGCACCCTTTTCCTTGTACCCATCAAATTTAGGCATCTCAAAATTTCATGTAAAAGGTGGCATGTTTAGCATCCTATCGAATGGATAAGGACTAAGGTCATCTATGGTGTACGACCTTTTAGGAGAACATGTTTGAAAGTTTATGACCTATTGCTAGAGGGTTAGGAGTTGTTGAGAAAGGGATTCAATGGGCCTTGGTGTAGATGGCACCATGTTAGGATCAAAAACCATGGTCCCACTATTATAGGATGGTTCTTAGTTGTATGAGGTTTTGTACCCCACATTCGTGTATGTCGTAGGCACATGTGGTGGGACGTACTCAGATTATGGAGCACACTAAGGATGTGAAACATACTGAGGTTGTGGAATATACTTAGGTGATGGAACGTACTAAATATGTTGGGGTGGTGGAATTTACTAAGGCTATTAAATATGCTGGGGTGGTGGAACGTACTAAGGTTGTTGAATATGTTGGGCAGCAATAACTTTAGTGGTGAATATCTCATGTCAGCAACTTGATATTTGGTGAATATAATGTGTATATCAGGTTGCTCGTGTCACCCAAACTTTATAAATATTTGGTCAAATGCCCAGGCCCATCGCCCATCATTTTTTGTAATTGTTTCCTTTTCTTTCACAATATCACCAATCAAATTGAATTTTTGGACACGGTAAATTAAAAAAAATTCCCTACAATTTCCAAAGATTATCTTAATCGATGGCCTATATTCACCAATGGTGTTATATAGATATATTTAGAGGTGGCCCAAAATTTTCCTAGCATTTTGTGGACGTGTGTCTCAAACTGACACATTTTTGCCAACTATATTAATTATAGAAAATTATTGGATGACCCATAATCACCTTGGAAATTACATAAGCCGTGTTATAATTACGCAGGCTTCACCAAATATTTTTAATTTTCTATGCCTAATACCATACAATCCTCCCACCAAATTCACCAAAAAGGATTGGTATAAATACATTCATAGATTAGTGTTATTGTACACAATTTGGATTAGTTGGTTCTAATATCTCAATTCTGATCAATAGAAAATTTTCAGACTGCTGAGTGCATTGGTGACTGCGATTGAGGAAAAGGTAAGTGATTAATTTTTGAAGTGTACTTAATATAATATTATTTTTAATTCACCTAAGGTTTCACCTCTATCTGTCTACGACTCTGCAATTTTGAGTTTGTTCTTATTAATTGGGGACTAGTTAGTGGTCAATGGTCACCCGGGAGATCTCAGACATGATGACATCTAGAATTTATATTTTAATTTGTAGATCATAGGTCCAATGAATCATATTAATATATGTTATAGTCTATTGTCACTTCTTCAACAAGTTAATATGTTTTTGGCAGCCTTTATTTTGTTGGATATGTTGAACAAGAATAAGGGTAAGGCTCCTGCATGTAGGGAAAGCCAAGAGAAGCCAGAATAATGTAGAACCTTATCATCATACTTTGGTGGTGTAAAATTTTCAGGCCAAAATCAAGAATCTACTTCATCACAAGTAGATTTACAAGATTCACAACTTGAACCTACATAGCATATTGAAGAAGGCGGGGAACCTAATATCTCAGATCATGATTAACTTGAAGAATATTTTTAGGTAGATACCTAGAGTAGCCAAAATGATATAATTGACTTGGGTGAGACTCAGAGTGCCAAAGATGATGATGGGGCATGGAAGAAGAAAAGAAAATATAATTCAAAAAAGGATAGAGAATCAAAAAAATATCAGAAGTGGGATCTATCGAGGAATTTTCAAATAGAATGGGCATCAAAGTATCCATTCATTGAACCAGTGGGAAATCCAATTGAAGGAAAGCCTCTGGTAGAATGAAGATGTAATATTTGCACCATGATAAATAAGAAGGAAAAGAGGTTGTAGTAAAAATTGACACGGTAGAGAAGCATATGGGTAAAGTTTAAAAAAAGAAAACCATAGATGGAGTTGAAAAAATAGTGATAAGATAGAAAATAAAGGAGTAATCTCAGCATGTTAGGAATGCAGAATTATTTGAATTTCATAAAAATATAAAGAAGAAGCCTTCTCAAGTTAAAGGCTCTATTGAAGTTTTTTTTTGGAAAAGAAATGGAAGTAGAAAAAATGGGAAAAGGTTTTCATTTAAGTGTTGTCTTTTATATTTTCAGTAGAGGGGGTCCTATGAAAGAGTACCCATCATTGAATGCTTTATTAAAAAATTTGAAAGTTAAAAACCATCCTAACAGTCATTGGTCAATAAACAACGGATGGAAATGGGAAAGTTGTCTTGCTGAGGTTGAAAAAGAAGATCTAAAGGCTAAAATTGAGGAATCAAAATTTATTGCATTATATTTAGACAAAGTTACAGCAGTAGATAATACTTCCTAGGTATGCATGCATGTATATACTATACAGAAAAAAAATTCCAACCTCATCTACTAACTAATGCTAAAATGAAGGATAATGTGATAGCGGAAAATTTATTTGAACTAGTAAAGAGTTCTCTAATTGAGTGTGGAGGTATAGATGACATGATGATTTCCAAAAAGTTGGTGTGTGTTGGAGTGGATGGAGATTTATTAATGCAAGGCTATAGGAACGGTCTTTGTGCAAAGATAGAAAGTTCGTGTGCACCCTACATTACTTTCATTCACTGCATGGCCCACAAAATGAATCTAGATTTTGGAGTTGTCGGCAAGCATTCTCTAGTACAAAAATTTGAAGTTTTAATCAAAGAGATCTACCAACACTTATGTCGAAGTCCGAAATGATTCAAGGAATTTCAACACTTTTCCAAAGGATTTACCGATGGGAACAAGCTTCTTAAGGATAATGATATCAGATGGATCTCTTTACATGGACTAGCGCATCGAGTTTTTTCATAATATCCATCGTTGTTTGGTCTAATGAACTCAAGTCATGATGAAGTGAGGCTACTCAAATTTCTTGAGTTGTTGTGAAGGTTAAGTAATGTAGAGACATTATTAAAAATAGTAGGTCTTCTCCCCATGATAGAGGAAATGAGGAATATAATAAATAAGGCCCAACAAAGAGCTATGTATATTGCAGAATATGTTGCACTGCATAAATTGACATGCGTGATACTCGATAATCTATATCAATTATGTGATGATGTAAAATTTGTCAACTAGATGAGAATCACAGATTTGGACAATCCTGATAACTTTTTAAAGATCAGTGCAAATGGAGAGTTATGTGTAAAACTACGTGGAGTTGAGATAACAATGCACTACTTTTCTAGGGATGAGTCTGAGGAACCAAGAAAGAACCCCGGGAAGCAACTATCAAGTGTAAGGGAATAATTTACCAAGATCGTTGAGTCTGTAACTTCTGCTATGAAGTGCATTTCCTATGATATTTCCTCAAATATTAAAGAAATATTCCCTCTAGATAGACTAATTGAATCTATGGCTATTGTGTTTCCTCGATATTGGAGTGTCAACAATTTGAAATATTTTTGAACTAAGCTACTAACTTTGATAGATCATTTTTGCAAAACCAAAGAATTCAATGGAGTAACTATAAATGTAATTTTAGATGAATCTCATTTGAGAGAGAAATTAGGCCATTTTTCACAAACACTGAGGGAACAATATAATATTATGTGGAACCCCCACAAAGATAGATCAGTAATAAGGCTTTGGAAAAATATAACTCAGAGTGAAATGTTGATTGATTCAATATCAGAATTTTTCAAGCTTGATGATTTATGTTTGACCATGATATTGGGGTTGGTGGAGGATGAGAGCGTTTTCAGTGCTTTGGGTTCCTGAAGTCAAAGCTAAGAGACAAACTAGACAAGAATTTTCAAAATTTCTTAAGGCTCTATACATCTAGGTATGATGTCAATACTTTTCCTTATGATAAGGCATGGAAAGTGTGGAGGAATAAATGTCAAATAAGAGGGTTTGGCAACATTTCAAACCAAAGTGGGAGTGATAGAAATAATGTTGTGAGTGACTCATGTATTAGTATTGGTAGCATTAAACTTGAGATGAGGTTAAGTGGAGGTATGCAGAGTGAATAAAACATAGTGAATAACTAAGGAAGCTATGAAGTTGATGGCGAGGAATCCAAGGATCCCGATAATAAGATGATGTGGAAACTTTAACCATTGTCAAAGTATCAGGTCCTAGGTATTTATTAAACTTTTTACTGTAGTGTATTGTCTATATCTCATCATTAATCATGCATAATAGCATATCCCAATGTCAAAAACATGAATGTGATTGATAATGTCATCAATTCTACAATTAATATTGATTTTTGTTTGCATTATTCAACTCATATGGTACAATTCTTCAAGATTTTCAATTAAAATATAGAAATTCATATGATGCAATTCATAGAGATTCTTATTAATTTATTTAAAAATATGATACAATTCATTCATTAGTAGTAGTAAGTACACAACTCTATGTGATTCTGTTTGCAAATGTCAATACCCAATTTCAATTTCATTACCCTTAGCAAATGACCATGAATTCTAATAATTGCATCATGAGGATTAAAAAAACCCTATCACATTTCTAATCTCATCCCACTGTCACTAGCAAGAGGAGTTTTTGGACTGTTCTAAGGGTTTTGTCCTGAAGGTGTGGCAATTGTTGGACTCACACTCACAACCACTATTGGCATTGTTACCATAAGACTCATAACCTTTTTCTTCTTTAAACTTCCTTGATATCTAGGATCCACTATTTTCATGTCCAGTCATAATGTCCTTTTCAAACCACTAGTACTACCCATGCCATCCCCACCAGTGGCAATAGCACTTGATTTAGATTGAATCTGAGTGCTTGGAAAGGGTGGAACTCAATTTTTATTTGAAGATGGAACAAATAAAGATGCAAGGGTATGAGACTAAGTAGTATCTTTTTGTGATGATTCAACTCTAAGGGCTAGTGTCTTACCACATTTTGGTGGAACTAGTGTGACAGGTGAAAACCAAGGCCCTTGTCATATGGGACCCAGACCACCCCAACCTTGAAATCCCATTTTCCTATAATCTCTGCCCCTTTGGTATATTTTTCTTTCATGGACACATCAAATCCACTAAAATTTGAATAGACTGTAGTAGTTTTGGGAGTGGAATAAGTGGATTTGGGATACACAGTAGCCCGCTCATACTCATTATCTCCATGATCATCATCATTGTGATATGCTTTAGCTGCATGCTCCTTATTCCACAAATAGCTAAATATTTGATCCTCTTCCACTTCATAAAGATCTGCAGAGGTCTTTGGCTCGCCGAGATTCTTCCTTATTTCCCATAAATCATAAATTTTGGTTTGAGTCCAATTACCATATTTACATTGATCCACTAGGCCTTCTAGAATAGATTTTCTTGATGGTTGAGGAGCTTTCTGGTAGAAATTATAGGATTTCATGGGCTGCAATTTTCCTTTCTTTTTGTACAATGCCATATTATGATGACAAATATTGTATTGAAATATTATTTTCAGCGGTGTATTTATCCATCTCTTTTTTGACCTCATCCCAGGACTCCATTTTTTTTAATTTTTCTATCAATGACATACTCTCATGTTGAGATTTTCTTGTGGACTTCCCATTCTCTCTAATATTTGTTCCAATTATGTTGAGTGGATCTACCTGCTAGTGTTTTTCAACATCAAAGCAAAAAAAATGTGAAAAATACCTTTGCCACTTTGATTCCTCTTCTGTCAAATGTGAACCCTCCAAATGAGAAAGGAAAGGAAGAAAATATCATTTTGTTTTTCTAACCATTAAAGAGTACATATGTGCTCTCCATCTGCTGTACATATTCTAATGCAAATACCCTCTCTATCACATGTATTTGAAGTGTGTAGGGTTCTACCACTGAACCATAAAACTATAACATAGTGTAGTCTTCCATGAAGTACCAGTCAACCAATTGTATTTCACTTTCGAGTTGAATGCAATCTCTACAAGACACTGACAATCTAGGCATTGGAGTGACTATAATTTTATGATACATTGGTGCCAAAAATAAGTCTAAAAAATGGTTGTATTTCCTTCTAGTATCACTCATCCTTATCTCATGTGTCCATTCATATATTGGATTATGGACCTGAATTTGAAGCTTGTTTGTCTGAAATATTGTATGATGCTTTGCCAAAAGAAGATAGCACAAGTAGGCTATGAGCCTAAATGGCTTTTGTGAACCTCTTTTAATCATTAGTAATTTTTCTTTCTTGCAATGAATAATATGCTCAATAAAACTATATCCTATCGGTTCTGATTCACAATAAATATGAAAAATCATTTCAAGAATGTTGGCACACACTTCTTTGATACTTTCCAATCCCAAACAAAATGCTAGTAAGGAAATACTATCCTGAACCCATTGCACAAAAATATCATAATCAGAAGGAGGCTTATGATGTGGATCTAGACTACAACTTATTATTATTCCTATGATATACGAGTATTTCTATATTGCATCTAATTATTCATAATTCTTTGCCAGCTTTCCCAAGTAAATGTGCACGTTTGAGTTTTGTGCTTCAAACCCTAGGTCCAATAGACTAGCAAATTCACTCTTGGTTATCGTCAAAATTTCCTCCTGAGTATTTTTATTGACAATTTCTTTTCTATTTTCATCATAATTTTTTGCGTAGACAATGACAATTTATGGACAATGGAATACTTCAGGTAACACCATGTGTGTCGACCTAGAAAACCATGATGTAATTTTATTTGTCTATTCCTTTACCCTTTTGTTAAAAGGATAATATTATGTGTCCTTCATTGGATCTTTCTACTTATTTTCAAGTGCAAATCTAATTTCCATGATTCCCTTATTACCATGGATAACAAGATCATAAATATCATGTAATTCATCAGTGAAACCTAGTGATTTAACTAGTTTGTGGAAGTCTATTATCTCTGTCTCTTTTCTTTGCCTTTTACTTGTAATCTTGGTATTTATTTTTCCCATCATGGTATTTACTCATAGGAAAATTTAAATAATTCTACATAGCTACAATTTACAAGTGTGATTCAAAATTAAACCCCAATTCTAGTTCTACAATCTAAATAGTAAACCACGAGATTTGAAAAATTAAAAAAGGTGGTACGTATGTGTTTGAGATTTTACCTGGAATTTCAATTTGTGTATAATGTGAGTGGGCAGAGATTTGAGAGAATCTATTGCATTCCTTAATCCTCAACCTAGAATTTGTAACCCCTTTCTAAATCTCCAATACTAGTTAGAACTGAAAAAACTTAGATTGAAATCCTAAAGGGCAAAAATTGTACAATCGTGAATCATCATTCATAGCTTGTGTTAACTTTTATTGCTTCTTTATGAAGAGTGATAGTGATATTTGATGTCACTATCACACACTTCACTTAATTATTTAACATTACAACTTCATTCAAAGACCCAAAATTGAGCTTATTAGTTATTACATTTATTAAATGTTTCATTTTACTCCAATTTAGATTTTAATTATACTTAGTTGAGTGTTAAATCATGACACATGCCTTATTTATAGGGGTACAATTGCTAAAAAAGGTGATTGTTCACCAAATCATCCCTAACTACACCTTGGGTCATTGATCTATGCTCATCCAACAGTCATTGGTAGTCACTGTCAGGTGTCGCAGGTCCCATTCACTTTTGGCTTGTCAGTACTAGTAGTCACCCAGTCACCTCACACATCATCATCAAATGACACCGACCATGTGAATGAACAGGTGTCATGATTCTATAATAATAGTTTGCAAAAATGGGGTTTCATTTCCCTTTCGACCTGAAATACACAGTACGTCATTGATTTGTGCTCATCCAACGATTGTTGGTACTTGGTAGTCATTGTCAAGTGTCACAGGTCTCATTCACTTTTGCCTTCTCATTAGTCACATGTCATCATTGAATGACACTGGCCTGAGTGGACACATGTCATGTTTCTAGAAGAATTTTGCAAAAATACACAATAATCATAAATTTATTAAATTTAAATTAAATTATTTTAAATTTACACTAAACTGTAAATTTCTAAAAAAGTGAACACCGAATAATTTACAATTTTACATTGACTTTGTAATTTATTATTTTAATTATTTATTGTTTTAAATTTCAATTTTAAATAGTCCTAACTTGTCACTTTTCCGGAGGACACTTGAAAAAAATTTTAAACTTCACAACTTCCCCCCAAAATGGAGTTTATGTCATCGATCTGCAGACTATGCTCATCCAGATCCAAGGTTCATTAATTTTTTCCATTCTTTCTTTTACAATGTAATTATTACCTATTTTTTTACTACTAGTACTACCAGTGTACCACATTAATAAAATTTGTAATTGTTATGCTAATTTTAGATTTTAGTTTTACTGTAAAGAATAATTGAATACTTTAAACTTTTACAGTCACAATTATGCACTCACACACATACAAAATTCAGTTAATACTGTAAAGAATATTAATAAATCACACACATACATTTATTTGGTTCATTTTCATATTCACAAATGTTTAACTCGTTACTGCAATGTAATTTCAATTTTGTTCATAAATTATTTTATTTTTTACACAATTTTGGCCATTTCATTCACAAACTGGAATTTCCTAAGTGCAAATTTCAAAAGAATGAAACTGAAATAATTTGTTAAATCCATAAAAAAAAGAAAATTGAAATGAAGTTGCAAAATTTACACTCGGATTCTCCCAAAACTTATAAGCCAAAATGAGGGAGGTTACGAGGTAGTGGCATAAAAATAAACCTAGTACCTACTAGGGCACTGATAGTGGCATCCAAAAAAACAAAAGAAAAAATGGAAACCTTTAACCCTTTGATTTCAAAATACCAGGCCATATGGTCCTAGCCCCTAGGTAACACTAGGGATTTTCCCCTCCATCTAAGTAGAAATCTTCAGAGATGATAATCTCTGAGAATTAATATATCCATCTTTAGTCCACCAATTCATCCATGAGAAACCAATTCCAAATAAAATCCCTACCAATTTGCGCCCATTTCCTATGGCGTGTCAATTGATTAGCATTTAGGTTCAAAATAAAAGATTGCATGGCCACATTTTGGCCTAGCTAGAGAAACTTGGGTAAATCACTTTCCCAAGGGATCCCTACCCCTATTTGTGCAAAAGAGGCAACCTAAACATTGTTCACCTAAGAATTATTTTTTGAATACCTTCCTTAACAATAGGATCATATCCACCTTGTGTCCACTGAGGTCCACCAGAAGAGACGCCAAAAATTAGGACGTAATGTCTGTGTTAACTCGATACCTATCAATATTTTTTAGAAACTCACAACCCAACAGCATCCTTGCAGCCTCATTTTTAAAGGATCCAACCTCCTCGCAAACTGATTCTAGGGTTGGGTCTAAGACCAGACCCAAAAAGGTCTTTTGGTCCTCCTAAGATGTGCTAATCAAATGGATAGGAGTGTCCATCTTCAAAAAACCACTACCAGAATATCAGAATGTGATAAAATTTATAGCCTAAAGACCTAAACTAGACTCTTGAGGTAGACTTTAAAGCACTTAGTAAAGGTAAAAATAAAAGAAAGGAGAATTGAAGAAGAAAGAAGCATAGATCATCTATAAATAGCCCTCAATTCTTTCTCTAATATTATTAATTCCTTTTTCCTTCAAAATTCTCTAAATATTTCATATTAAATGCAAAGTGTGTTACTGTGAAATTGGAAATAGAGTCACAGTGTGACAGTACCCAATTGGAAATTTGGAAATTGTACAGGCTGAGTAGATCGCAGTTAGAGAATGATAGTGATAAGACATTTCTTTATTATTTTATGTCACTGATAAGATACTTATTTATTAATTGCAAATGCCACACTATGCAACATTATCAACCATCTATGCAACCTACTAACTAGTTGTAATCAACAATCAAGGTTAAGACGTGAGTTTAAGACTAGATATGTGTCCCCATTCCACATACTTTCTAGAGAACTAAATTTCCTTCAGAATTGTGGCTTGAAATAAAACTTAAGCCATTGATCTAGGATCATCGAACTTTCATAAATAATACATTAAAATGGTGAAATGATAGATATTAGGTATGTGTGGATCACTGGAATCACGCAGAGTGATGCAGAAAAGTTGGTAACTAAATAAGGCATTATTCTCTTGATGTGATGTTTCATTAATTAGGTCAATTTCCATTTGGCATTAGCCCAACTTGACAAGTCAGAACTCAATCAACTCATGAAACGTGGATTACTGGCTATTAATAGAATGTGAAAATTGAATTTTCAAGGCAGTGAAAAAATTTCCATTAAATTATATATTTTACCTTAAATAATGAAATATTAGCCAATTAAATTATGCAATTTTCAAACAGTAGAAAAAAAATTTCCATTGTCATTAAATATGGTTTCCTTTAAAGGAAAATATTAGCCAATTACATTATTATATATTTACCATATCAATAAAAACATATTCGCTAGGATTTTCTAGAATTTTCATATAATCGAAAGAAATGCCAGTAAAATAAATATTTTTTCTTTAAAAATCAAAAAAAAATTACCTACTAGATTAATTTTTTCCTCCCAAAATAGTGTAGGATTCGCCATGATTTTACATATTTTCCCTAGGGGGGGTTTCTTAAAGTTATCCCTGATGCTGGGGTGGTGGAACGTAGGGAGTTTTTTTAATATGTTGGAGTGGTGTCGTAGGATGGGAAGTGTTGGGCCTAGTTACTCTTATAGAACTTAAAATTGAGCCTTGCAAAAATTTAATTTACCTTTGTGGATTTTTTGCCCTAAATGTACATGTGGGCATGCTAAGGGTGATGCAGTCATATTAGGTGGGTCCCTTTATCTTTCTCAACGATGGGATACATGGTGTATTTTGGTTTATTCGCAATCCCATGATGATGTTACAACCTGGACCCAGTTGATCATAGGATGGAAAGATGTCGACATGTGTCTTAGGCCAGCTGATAGCTGAGAAGGTAGGGTTGGGTGGTGGATAGTTGTTACAAAGTGATTGGCCATGGGATTAATCAAAGTTTTGTATTTTAATTGTTGATTACATTGATGTTATCTAGAAGGAAACTAAAGTGCTCATTTTTCACACATGGTGATATTCAATGGAGATTTTTTAATCTGATCAAAAAGGTTATCAATGTTTATTTCATTAAGGTGGATCTGCAATTTGAAGCGGTGGTTAAATAAGGATTAAGTTCAAAGGGTGTCGTGATCCTGGGGTCAAACTTGCAAGATGAATAACCATCATGATATTACGAGATCTTTACACGTTTCCTTGGTTGTCAAAGGTTGAAGTAAAGTAGGGCCAGGTAATGACATGTTGTGTATGGTGACATGGTATTTTATACTGGTTGTGTTATGGGCCCATTTTCTAGATCAAAATTCAATTCTAGGTTGACTAGTAAATATCATTCAATTTTCCAGTATGGAAGGGATCAATAACCAACTTTAAAACTTATCACACAATTATGTAACATGGTTTATCTTATACAGTTGAAAGTAATTAGACTAAGTGAAGTATGAAAGATATATGACACCAACTAAGAACTAAAGGTGTAAGTCTGCAAGCTATTAGAACATCAAGTGATTCAAAACTATTTACAAAGTAGAGTGGAAGGGATAAGAATACAGATGTGAAGGGGCATCCATGAAATTTCATTTGATATTATGTGAACAAAAATACAAGGGTCTCTTTTAGTAGGAAAAATTAGAGGATTTTAATACTTACAGAGGAGTGACAATGAGTTTTGAGACTACTAAGGGAAATTTGCAGAGTTACTGCTACATGCCAATAACCTTCCTAACATTCAATAAGTATAGTCATGTGCAACCATAAAAGGAGTGTAAAGAAATTGGAAGATATAAGTGCCACTTCCAAGTGGAATTCATTATCTGAGTGTTAGAAAAAATGGATGTTCTAGGGAATGCAGATGATTTATAGAACATTGCCAAATTTGTTAAGATGCAGTTATAGGAATATTATTGGGATGGAATGGAGGATCCAAGTGCATTATAGCCAGAGGGATATTTAAATGGAGGACCATAGCCAAATGGATATTTAAAGTTGAATGGAGTGGTAGACTCAAAATCCACAAGGCTATTGTCCTCATGCCTTCTTATGGTGGCATTACAAAGAGGGACATGATGAAGAGGCTGATTAGACCTCAATGTTATATATGTACTAGTAGGAACAAGTCTCAGAACCCTTCAAAATATGTAGAAGGGGTTTCTAAGAATCTTGCATTGTGTTCTTATTTATATCATCAATATCAGGAGGAGTAGGTAGTAAATACCTTACTGGATTAAAAAGAGTGTAGATGTCCTAGACCCAAAACTACCCTGTAGGGACAATACCAATCTCAGGTTGATATTGGCACGGCTCATGAACATGGTGTTTTCATATAAAACTTTTCAATTTCTATCGGCTAATATTTTTTGCACCTAAGATGGTTAGGGGGTAGCATGTAATGTTTGGTAATATAAATTTTTTTAGGTTTTTTTTTCGTGTAACAAATCTGGTTAGGAAGATTAGATTTAGGTTTTGACCCAAAGCTTGGTGCATTCCAAATATATTAGAATCCTGCGGTCAGAGAAAGGGGAAATTTTTTTGTTTTCAAATTCTAGTTTCAAAATATTGAAAGCTCTGCAAGGCAGGCAGAAGCTCTATAAACAAATGTGGAGTTAGGGAAAATATAACTATTAGTCATTTAGTCTAAGATATCTTTGTGTTTTGTAATGAACTTCATAAATATATTTTATCTTGAGACTGTCTCAGTGGTTAAAATGTAATACTCTTTTAAATTCAATAATCAAAGATTTCTTGGGTTTATTCATGCACATTTTCTTCATTTGAGTTATATTTGTTGTTTTTTTTACTCAAGGAATGGATTAATTACTTCACTGAATATAATAGGGTATTGTGTTTACATATGGATTTCTAAGAATGGCCATAGGGTAAATCTTTAGCGATTTTATTATCATACGGTGATATTATTTTTCAGAATATTTGCAAAACATGTTTCATATTGCAAGATGAAATAGTGGTTATATGACTCTATATCCCTTTCCTTGGTAATGGTCAAGTCTTATATATATTTCATTCTTTTAGTTTGGTCCAGAATCTTTAAATCAAGCATATTTTTTACTTTTCATGTGCATTGATGTATTGTTCTTATCTCATGCTCCATGTAAGTAGCAGATCAATAAATAACTAGATATTATTTAGTATCTATTTATTGTGTTGAGCCTTCATATGAGATAATATCTTATTTACATTAATTTCAGTTATAAGAATAGTGTTGTGATTTTGAGGGCATTAGGGAAGCACCCTCCCGAGTTTTATAGAGCCCAAAGTGCAAAAGGGTTTGTTAGATCCTTCTTAGCTGGTCCAAGTCTTCTTTTTTTTAATCATAAGAGTTGGAATCTCTTTAGGAAAACAAGTGGGTCACTTGGTATCATTTTTTTAAAAGTGTGGTTGTAATTACACCAAAATATTGACCTTTCAATGCTCGATACATCCACTAGACTTATAGAATCTACAGGAGGTGATTAAACCATTTCACAAATCCTGAGGGGAGCGCTGGCCATTTTTCCAAAAATATCCCCCTTAGCATTACCCGAGGGGATGAGAACTTATGACTAGGCTCTAATACCACTTGTTACAAGTGTGGGTTATGTTGCACCAAAAGATCAACCTATTAATACCTGTTATAACCACTAGACTTATAGAATCCACAGGAGGTGGTTAAACCATGTCATGAATCCCGAGGGGAGCGCTGACCATTTTTCTACACATTTATGAGTAAACCCTTTTTAAGAACCAACATACTCCATATTGTTTCAAAAATCCAGACATAATCCTCAAATAGTTGGGGTTGAGTGGAGGTTATTGAGGTGCCTCTTGATTGATTTGGGGATTTCCTGGATTCGAATGAACACCTATTTGGAGACTGCTAGAAGGTTTTTGTTGGGGTAGTCCTTGGTTGCTTGGGATTCCTTTTTGAAGACTGTTAGGGTTCTAGCCTTGGGGAGCCATATTGGAAGTACCCATTGGATGGGTTAATGACAATATGGAAAGTGTTGTTGTGGTGATAGGTGCTCTATATGTGGGTGAAAATTTGGAAAAGAGAGGATTGTTGTATTGGGTTCCTAGTGTAGTGGAAGACATGGTTACTTGGGATGCACTTTGAGTGGTGTCTCTAGAGGGTAGGGTGGAAGTGATCAGAATAGGTGTCATGGAAGCAAGCCAAGATGATGATATAGGAGAGGAATCTACTATGGTGGAGGTGTTGAATCAATGGGTAGTTTGGAATCATTCTATGCAAGCATTCTAAAGTATGTATCTCAGTCAGTTGCCAATATGGATAGCATGAAATTCATTACCCCAGGGTTTACTAAGGCATCACTAGTTTATTCGATGAATTTTTCATCCAGCCCTAATTTTTTTGAGTGAGAAATCATCTTCTGGTGGAGGTATAGGATGTAACTATGGGATGTCAACCTGTGTTCTCTCATGACATTGTGTAGTCTTTGGATTAATGAAATCTAGTCTTAGGGTCCTCTAAATAGGAAAATCAAGGTCGTTGTTGAGATCATGTCTAGGTTTTGTGCTTTGGTCCATTTTTTCTTTACTCTTTTGGTATCTTTTGAATAGAATGTGAAGAGGATAAATGCAACCTAGGAAAGACGAGAACTAGACCCTATTTTTTTTGGATTTTTCAAATTTTTGAAATGCAATGACAATAAGGGAAACTAGATTTTTGGGTTTTTTATTTCTCTTACTCTTTGCATGGATTTGGAAGCATGTTTTCTGGTTTTTCTCCATAGCATGGGGCACCATTATATTTGTTGAATTTTTTTAATCTTTGAGGGCACCATATAGTTGTTCTTTTGATGATATGCATTTCTATTTTTTCATGTATAAATTCAGATTTTATTTGAGATATGCATCATGTGCAATATTGTTTTTGATATCTTCTTGAGCTCCATATGAAAAAAAAATTCATCTTTTCTGAGATACATCTGAAATTCATCATATATACTTGTTGTTTTGATCCTTGAAAATGCAGGTTTCTGATATGTGCATATGCAAATGTTGCTTCACTTTTGCTTGGGGATCAGTTCGATTGATATCATGTTGTTTCACTTTTATTGAGAACTTGAAAAAGACAATTCTATTTTTGTTTATAAAATGTAGATTTTGTTGAGATGTGTATCACTGTTTTACCCATTTCTTTGAGAGATGCAAATGTATCAAGAACTCTTACACTATTTTGATGTTGTTCCTTTCTCCTTGAGAGATACACATGCAAATGTTGCTTTTCTCCTATAGCAATAATTTGTTTCTCTTTATCATGGAATCAATTCTTAAATATGATCATCTCACACTTATAATTTTTATGTTGGTCATTGGATAGGACCCTTCTACATTTTGTGCATGCATTACAAAACATTGTTTGAAACAAAAAGGAAGCATACTATTATGCACTTGTGATCATACCTTCTCTGCTCATGGTGGGATGATGACTGTCATGGATGCTTGATCTTAATTCAAAATCATGTTGATTTGAATTAATTTTCTTCTCCTTACCATGCACTACTATGGCTCCTTCATGCATGAGTTTATAGATTATTTTGAATGGTGCATGCCTTCTTTCTCTCATGAATGTTCCATTAAGTACTATTGCTTTTTGGTGCATCTTTATAAGTATTTTTTCTTAGACAAAGTTATCCTTCAAAGGTGTCTTTTGATGGCTGCTCTTGAAGGATTCTGATTTTCTGAGAAAGGGGATTTATTGCATATCAATGCAATTTCACAACTTCTTCTATGCCTGCACATGGAACAAACAAGTTAAGAAAACATGGTACTATTCTTCCTTCTGCAGCATTTATGTAAGTGTACACATGTCTGGAGCATGTTATCTTTCTTCTGGTGTATGGTTGATTACATGCATGCATAACTGTAATGTAGATAGATAATTAGTTATCATGCATTGCTTAGATCCATTGGATCTAACCCATCTCTCTCATTTTGCAAGTTTTGGATCAAGCAGGAGCATATTAGAGTCACACCCAGGTCAAAACCTCTTCTTCTTTTTAGACAATGTTTGGTACCCTATTACCTATGCTCATTTTATTTATTCATGTATGTAGTTAGCCATATATCTTTAGGAGTTGGATATGCTCATGGCTTGTGTGAGCTCAGATAAATGCTTTACTTTCCTTCTGCACATATTTTTCATTTATGCTCAAAATCTAAATATGATCCAATATATATACCATTTCATTCATTGGATAGCTTAGTTTCATTCTTTCCCTTTCATGTATTTTCCAATTTCAGCTCAAGAAATAAACACAAATTTAATCTAGGTCACTAATAATGTGCAAAATAGGTTATCTTAGCAACTCACCTAGTAAGTAGGCTAACAAACTTAACCAATTGAATGAACATAAAAATTGGGTAACATTTCTGGTGACCTCAGTTGATTTCTTACCTGATAAGTACCCTTTTGACCGGTTGCCTTCCATTATCCATTGGGCATAGAGTCCTCTAGCTTCCATAACTAAGACCTTGCTCAAAACTTGAAAAACAACAGCTCCTTTTGAAACAAAACAACTAAATGTCTGAGACATATTAGCATTATTCGGAGGGACTCAACATGTGAGTATGAATGTTTTTTTAGCAATGGGCTCTCAACTCAGTAATACCAATCACTGAGGCTTGTTTGATGAAGCTTGAATAATAGAATCAATGTATCTCTGGCTTATTCCTAACAACTAAAAGTAGGGAAACACCACTAAAACCGAAACACACTTGTGCTACACAACTTAGGGAACATAGAGAACCAAACTGAAAAATTATAATCTACCCTAGGCTAATCAATCATTGTAACCTCAGAAAGATCCATTAACAGATTGATTGAAATAGCTTTCATTTCTCACCAACAATGGATGACATACATACATGCAATAGAAAAGGTATGCAAAATGACTTGAAAGATCTGAAACTCCTGAAGAATATCTTGTAAATGAATACATATGTCACACACCTCTTGGAATCGATCAAAATCAATGTAGATTTGAGGTATATGTACATGTTGAATCTATTGCTCTATAACTGGAATCTCAGGCATAGGCTCCACTCTGGAAATATGCCTGATTGGGAAGCCCCTTGTAATAACAAATTATGGAACAATATTGATTTATATTACTTCCACCATCATACCATTATGTTCATAGAATTCAAGATCAAAAGAAACAGGAGTAAGAGTAATTGGTTCATCTACCTGATATTGTTGATTGCAAACCTCTTGATCATTAATGATTTTTTGATTTTATTGTACTTCTTGAACCAAATCAGATTCTTGAATCCTCTTTTAAAAGTTGTCTACATTTGTCCCCTCTTGGACCAGCCACTTTTCAACTTCATTTTCTTACTTTTGTTGAGATTCAGCAACCATCAATTGTTCAGCAACTTGTTGAACCAGATTCTCTTTATGAGGAGATGAATAACAGTTGTCTAATTTTGTCATGAATACTTCAAGACCTTTCCAAAAATCAGCCACATCATCTTGATTCTCATCTTTGCATGGGAGAGGACTTATATTTACCTCATTGACACAACATGGAATTTATTCAAACAAATCAGATGAACCCTTTGATTGAGTTCTTCATGAGGCTGCAATTTCTCTATAATAGGTTCTTGTGCTAGAAGGATATCACTAAAAATTGGGAATAAAATATTTATAGGCTCTTCATTTACAGGCTCTTGGAACATGGGATTACTCCAACTTGGAAATTCATAATCGAGAGATTTAGGAGACTCACCTTGCCCAAAATGCATGAAGCTTAAAATTTTACACTCAATAGCCTTTTCTTCAGCAATTTGTAGTCTCATCTCTGCTCTCTTAACAGTAATTTGACGATCAAGATCCTCTTCAAATTGCTTCCTTTCCTACTCATATAGTTGATCCTCAAGATATGCCTGATAATCTAGTTGCTCTTGTTCTTTCTTGTGTGCCCATAATGCTTCCCTTTGAAGAGAATCTTTATAATCCTGTGCAAGAATATATCGATTGGAGGCATACTGAACATATTGACAACCTGCTATAATATGGTAACTTGGACTAAAAATAGGCTTTGGATGATTTTCATATGGCTTATGAATAGCCCATTGAGAATTATTTCCATGATATGATGGTGGGTAATCTAACTGTCCATAATAATTTGACATCCCTATTCATGTAATAAGCTGAAAATCTGAATATTAAAAATGATTTGAAAAATACCAACACTTAATCTCTTGAAACCAGTAGATTTTTTTCCCGCAGAGCCGCCAGGTGCTAAATAAAAATACCTTCTTTAAGGCTGAAAATTTCTACCCACACCAAAATAGAAATAATAATAATGCTTTGAATAGGCTTGTGAAACAAGACATGTCCCATCGGGCTTGCCAAAAACTGTTGTCACTAACAATTCCACCCGTAAAAGCTAAGTATGAAACCTAGCAATCCTGTGAAACATGGGAATAATTTTAGGTTGTGGGGAACCTATACTGAAAGTAGACCTCTGAATTAAGGGTCGACATCCCTTGAATCACCTTAAAACTAAACTAAACCTTGGAGGAAAAGGGGAGAGAAATGCAGAACTTGAAATAACTGAAATTGAAACTTATGCGATTCACAAAACTTTAAGTATCCTCGGATTGAAGATATGTCCACAATAAAACATGAAATATGAATTTGTAACTCATAAATTGATCCTATTGTTCTGATATTCCTTGAAATAAAGAGGTTATAGAATAAAAGGAAGGGAAAGAGCTTCCACAACCTAAAACCCAGATGTACACAGATAAGGACTGAGAATAACAAAACACCTTCTGAATATCCAATTTGAAAAATTATGCAAAGTAAAGGATATAAACTAGATCACAATAACCTTGACATGGAATTCAATAAGAAAACTCAGAAATAAAAAGGAACAAGAAGGACTGATGTTGTATATTCAGTAAAAAGGGGCCAAATACAATCTGCATCACCAAGAGCTACAAACATTCAAATCTCAGAGTGAGATAGAATGGAAGAACTACCTCCATCACAAAATTTGATAGGTATAAATAAGAATGAGGTAGAATAATTCACATCCAAAGAATCTGTAAATCACCATGCCTAACTCCACCAAATTTGGGACTGGATGCAGGGATATCTCTGAAGAATCTGACAGAATCCTGGGTAGGTCCATAAAGATGCTACTCAAATCCAGATGACAGGAATCTTGTATTTATAGGGGTAGGTGAGAAGAGGAAAATTTTAGAATATATGCCTTAAAATCCATCCTCTATCAAATCAAATCCATCCCTTCCCCTAATCATGCTTGGTGATAATATTTGACAAAATGACTTATAAAACATCATTTGTCCAATATTTTACATTATGACCCCTAATAAAAGATTGACATTACAATAATAACGCCTAGGTGTTTAGGGGTCACATTATCCAATTGCAAAAAATAACACCTAGGACTTAGGGGTATATGCTCATATCTCTAATTTTGCCTTTCTTGAAAATATTCTTTTCAATTTTTAATAAAAGTCCTCGTTTACTTTATATCCCCTCTTTTCAATTTTTAATAAAAGTCTTTGTTTACTTTATATCCCCTCTTTAATAGGAAAAATTAAAAACCCCTAATTATATGCTATAAAATAACCCTTAACATACCCCACCTCTTAATTTAATTTTTTTATGAAATAAACATTTCAAAAAATATTCATCTTTTAAAATATGTTTTAGAAACTACCCCAAATAGGTCTTTTCATCTTTTTACCATTTCAAACTACTTCCACTTTGCGAAAAAAAATTTAGTTTTATGGAGGATTTCGAATGGAAGAGATGCCTTTGTCTTTGGGGAAAGTTTCTATTTGATTTTTCTTTTCTTTAGAGATTGATTTTTATATATGGAAAGAGGTGGCTGATTTGAACTTTATTATTCTCATTTCATTGCAATTTTTTAAAGTGTTGTTTTTCTCCTTCATGGTTGTGGCTTGCTGCTGATTTCTCTTACTCTTTGCATGGATTTGGAAGCATTTTTTCTATTTTTTCTCCATAGCATGGGGCACCATTATATTTTATGTTGTTTTTTTATCTTTGAGGGTACCATATAGTTGTTCTTTTGATGATATGCATTGTTGTTTTTGCATGTAGAAATACATATTTTATTTGAGATATGCATCACATGCAATGTTGTTTTTGATAGCTTCTTGAGCTCCATATGAAAATATTGTTCATCTTTTCTGAGATACATATGAAATGAATCATATATACTTGTTGTTTTGATCCTTGAAAATAATGATTTCTGAGATGTGCATATGCAAATGTTGCTTCACTTTTTCTTGTGGATCAGTTCCATGGATATCATGTTGTTTCACTTCTATTGAGACTTTGAAAAAGAAAATTCTATTGTTGTTTGTAAAATGCAGATTTTGTTGAGATATGTATCACTATTGTGCCCTTTTCTTTGAGAGATGCAAATGTGTCAAGAACTCTTATACTATTTTGATGTTGTGCTTTTCTCTTGTAGAAATAATTTGTTTCTCTTTATCATGGAATAAATTCTTCAAGATGATCATCTCACACTTATCATTGTGATGTTGGTCATTGGACAGGACCCTTCTACATTTTGTGCATGCATTACAGATCATTGTTTGAAACAGAAAGGAAGCATACTATTATGCACTTGTGATCATACCTTCTCTTCTCATGGTGGGATGATGACTGTCATGGATGCTTGATCTTAATGCAGAATCATGTTGATTTGAATTAATTTTCTGCTCCTTACCATGCACTTCTATGGCTCCTTCATGCATGAGTTTATAGATTATTTTGAATGATGCATGTCTTCTTTCTCTCCTGAATGTTCCATTAAGTACTGTTGTTTTTTGGTGCATCTTTATAAGTATTTTTCTCAGACAAAGTTATCATTCAAAGGTGGCTTGTGATGACTTCCCTTGAAGGCCTCTGATTTTCTAAGCAAGGGCATTTATTGCATATCAATTCAATGTCACAACTTATTTTGTGCTTGCACGTGGAACAAAAAAGTTAAGAAAACATGGTACTATTCTTCCTTCTACAGCATTTTCTATGAGTGTACACATGTCTGGAGCATGGTCCCTTGCTTCTAGTGTATGGTTGATTACATGCATGCATAACTGTAGATGTAGATAGATAATTAGTTATCGTGCATTTCTTATATCTATTGGATCTAACCCATCTCTTTCCTTTTGGAGATTCTGGATCAAACAGAAGCATACTGGAGTCACACCCGGGTCAAAACCTCTTCTTATTTTCATGCAATGTCTGGTACCATGTTACTTATGATCATTTTCTTTATGCATGTATGTAGTTAGCCATAGATATTTAGGAGTTGTTTATGCTCATGGTCTATGTGAGCTAAGATAAATTCTTTACTTTCCTTTTGCACATATTTGTCATTTATGCTCAAAATCTGAATATGATCCAATATATATACCCTTTCATTCATTTAATAGCTTAGTTTCATTATTTCCCTTTCATGTATTTTCCAGTTTCAGCTCAAAAAATGAACAAAAATTTAATCTAGATCACTAATAATGTGCAAACTACATTATCTTAGCAACTTACCCAGTAAGTAGGCTAACAATCTTAACCAAATGATGAACATGAAAATTGGGTAACAGGCTGCTTAGGCACTATTCACCCAATCTATACTATCATCCACACACCTCGCCCAAGCTTGGTTAGATATAATAATTTAAAGGGTTTTCCCCGTATCTTTCTTACATATCAGCCAAAAGGATCTACCGGTTAGAGGTTATCCTTTGAGGAAGAAGCACATTCCCCAGATAGGCCTCTCTAAGAAAATAAAAGGTTTTTAATCTAACAGAATGTGCAAGCACACCAAACACCCAAAATACATAGTTAATTGAATTAAGCACTAAAAACCAAATGTTAGCTAATCTAAATCATCCATACAAGCATGAGGGTTCATTTTTAAGCACTAAACTAGATGAGAGTTTGATTATTCAGTTCTATGCGCCAAATCCAAATGTACTTTTCTTTGTTCTATTCTTAACCACGCGTCAATTTTAAGCACCAACACAAAATGTTAATTCATTATGTATGACCATACACTATTCTTTTTAAGCACAAAAATATGAATGAATTGATTTTAGATTAGACAAAATTAAATTTTCTTCCAAGCCACAAGCTACAAAGAAAAATTTAGTACCAAAAACCTAGCTATTAGTTTTGATAATATACAAGTGTGCTAGTGTTAACATAATGACAATTGAATTTATGAGTGACTTTTCTTACCTTGTCCAAATAAGCTTGTATAACACCTTTATACCCGATTCCTACTTCAAACGCCTCAATTCTCAATCTGCAAGTTGGCCCTTTGTTTTACTTAATTTCTCACTCTTTTACGTTGTGCAATGGGCTCTTGAATTTTAACCTTTTTGTGTTTTGGTAGCCCACTTTGTTTTTTCATTACTATAAGTGCACAGTTTTATATGATAGAGAATAAGAAAGAAATGAATATTTTTATTTCATCAGGCAACTACATCATTTTAGATATGCAAGTGTTTCATTTCAATAGAGAAACTGCATCAAAAAAAAAGGTCAAGTGTATCACTTTATCAATGATTACATCAAATCAATTAGGTAAGTGCGTCAAACAAAGATCTGCCCCCTGTATCAAAATAGAAAATAGAAGCAGAGTACTAATAGCACTTAAATCAGGAAAATCAATAGATCTAAAATAAATATCCTGATACGATGAATAGATATTACAATTAAATTATCAGGAACCAATGTAAAAACCCCGATGATTAAAATAACAAATAGAAGAATAGATATTGTTAAACAAAAAATCAGAGCAATTAATATCGGTCAATTGTTTTGCATGAAAGGTGTAAGTGCATTGTGTTTATGTTGTATGTGCATGGATTGTGGCCTGTAAGTGCATCAAATCATAGGGTCAAGTGTGTTTATTTATCAATGAGTGTGTCAATCTGGACCTATAAGTGCATCAAATGAAACTGTTTCTACGTAAAATTGAATATGTAACAGTGCAAAAATAAATAAAAGCCAAATTTTTGAAGCTTTGTGCTTCATGTTGGGATCACCAGTTGTAATCAGGGTAATAAGGATCTATAAGAATTGGTAATAATATCAAAATATCAACCACAAAGAGATCTATTAGGCAGTTAGTATTCCTAATATCGAAAGAGGAAGAAAATAAACAGCATGCATAATCATTCAATCATAATTAAATCCATTAAAAAATACATGAACATGCAAACCAAAAGTCCTCCTTCATTTTTCTCCATCTCTATGCAATGTGGGCTCTCAAAAATGAGTGCTCGATGTGCCAGCATGACAATTCAAATCAATTTTGGTTAACAAATTAAGAAAATTGGCTCTCTATTTATAAGAATTTTGGGGTTCCAATCAAGAATCCATGATTGGTGGGACTAATTGCATGTGATTGATGAGTTGAACTCGGAGTGAGTGGGATTTGAACTCAATTTATTTCATGTTGAAAAAATAGATGGATCCATTAAGAGGATAGTTTAGAGAGTTGACTTATTTTATTGAAGACTTTAACTGATGATGTGAAATAGAAGACTAGATAGATTAAATAAATAACTAATTTGATTGATCAGTTAGGAGAGTGAATTGTTGAGTTAATTGAAACTCATAATTGAAAGGATAAATATGATTAAATTAATAAAATAATTTATTTATTTGTACATGTGGAGAATAGAAATATATAATTAAACTTTATTTATTTATGAGAGGAATAATTAGTTGATTAAATAAATATTATTTATTAAATTATGAGAGGGAAACTGATTTAATTATTACATAAATATAATAATAATAATAAGAGGAAACTTTTAATTAAATAATATGATTATTTAATTTAATACAATGACATATGTAATAAGAAAATAACGTTACTTATTTAATTACTTTATAGATGAATAATTGATGAAATAATTATGTAATTAATTAAAATCACTTAATTATGAAATTATAGAGAAATGATGATTTTAAATTTAGAATATAGTGGAAGGACACAATTTAATTCAATAATAATGATTATTTAATAAATTAAGAGGAATGTTAGTAAAGTCGTTGTGTTAAAGCAACTGACCATTTTTAAGTGTCTAAACAAATATATAAATATCTATATATTGTGTGTAACTACTTTCTGAGATTTGCATCTTTATTTTCAAATTTAAATTCTTTGTGTGAGCATTTGTGTGAATATGAACTCTTTGTTTCTCATAAATATAAAGAAAATAAATTGTTTTCTATTTCAAAAATCCAAAGGAAGAACTCTAATTAATGTATACAGAACTAGCATCATTTAGAAGATACCTGACCCTCGAGAATGTATTGATGTGACTGCTCTAGTAATTTTCATGTTTTCTCTTAGCAAGGTGGTGAGGTTATTATGTACATATGTCACCTTGACTGAGGTTTTTAGAAAACATTACGCTAGGCCATATGATGATGATGACCTCTGCTGACTCTTGCATTTGTCACTTATTTCTAGGGATGAACATATGAAAAACTATACATGGGGTTTTGTAAAAGGAGAGGCCCAACATAGTAGTGCTTTAAGGAAAGTAAATATCCTACCCACCCTACTCTAACTAACTACCCACAAGCACTAGAGTGACCCATTAACTAGGTTTCATAAATATCTCCCCCTTTTGCCTAATTTGTTTATGTTTGGCATGCACTCTAAAGGTTGGAGATGGGGAAGAGTGAAAACTAGGCTTACCTATTTTTATTTTCTAGGAAAAATTACATAAATATACATGGTGGGGTTATTTCCTAATCTTTGGAAGAAGAGTGACTTGTTTGTATGCTAACCTTATGTACTGATATGGATATAATAGGGTCAATCTATTGATCAATGGGATTTTTTCCATTCCTGATGGGGCATCCATTTGTCAGTAGTAGACACTCTCAGATAGGGTCTGGAATTGGCGCCACATGATCCATGTTGTGGGGAGTAAAAACTAAAACTCCTGAAGTGTCTTCTTCTGGTTTCTTTTCTAGAAGAGACTCCTCCAACAATGTGCAGAAAGGTTAAAGCTCATCTTAGAGTTTGTCATCGCTATCATCCCATATATTCTCCTTTGGTAGTGGTGCAGTTTCGCAAGTTGCTTCCTTCTCCAAGATGTCTCTTGTTACCAACATGGGGAAGGGGTGTGTTCAACGAAAAAAGGATGATCCTCTCTGAGATGATTCATTTTCCAAATGGCTAGACCATTGTCATACAAAGAGAGAGCATTTCTAAAGAAGTCCTGAAGGTGGAAATAGATCCTCAAGATGAGCAATCTAGATGTCTTTTTAAAAAATAGGGGATACCACTTCCTAGGGTAACATTGGCCAGCTCAACCCTGGGTGCAGACAGGGTGCTTGTACATATATTAATACTATAAGGTCCAAGATTACTAAGAGGGGGGCCAATCAGTAATCTATCAATTCCAAATTTTTCATTAACATTAAAAAATAATTACCTACTACTTATAACTTGTGCAACAATAGACAATGAAATAGGTGAAACCATCCAAACATGCAATGCAAAAACACCAGTATTTTTATCATGGAAACCTTTTCTTAGAGGAAAAAACCAAGGTGAGAATTAGCACCCAAAAGTATTTTCACTCTTTTGAAATATGCCATGTTAAAGGCCTAGCCCTGTTAGGAGCTTACAATGATACCTGGTTAGGATCAGACCCTGGTAGGAGTCATCATGTCAAGGAATTTGCCTCTAGACCTGTTAGGAGCTTTACCATGTTATGAGTAACTTTGTTAAAGGATTCAAACCCTAACTAAATAGCCACTTGGTTAAAGTATTTCCTGATCAAGACCTATTAGGATCTACCTAGTTAATGGATTTTGTTTTATAACCTATTAGAATTAAAGAAGTATAATGATATGGGTGTATCACTCCTCCTTTTCTTGTTCAGATCCAATTAAGAACAATACTTCTACTTCTTGCAAACAATATTCTCTCTTCACTCGACGACACCTTCGCATCCAAGATCTACAATTGCATAATTCATCGAATTACATATAAATATATTACGTGTTCATTAGGGCATTAGTTGAATTACAGAATGTATTACATTTGAATTTCATTCATTACAATCATTCCCACTCAAACCTTGAACCCTAAAACATATTCCCAATCAAGAACATTCAATTACAAATTTAGGTTGGCCACAAGATTCATCGCACATCAATTTAAAACAAGAACAGTCAAAATTTATTTGACTTCCCCAACACACTTCCAAAACTTGATAGATCTTATCACCTCAAAAAATTAAATAGAAGATAATTATTACAAATATGTTATTCCATGTCACCTTAACACCTCGATCATGAAACATCCAATGCAACTGATTGCAACATCATCGCTCACTGATCTAACACCAACTGCTCAAACTTATTCAAACATTTTTCTATCATGCATAGAATGATCTTCTGTCAATTGAAATGATTCCTTGTGGTACTCCAATCCTATAGAAATCATAGTGTCAATAACATATCCTATTCAAGATAACCATATCATGACCACAACACTTGGATCAATACAGATTTGATATAATAATTAAATCATTCACTATCTGTTATTTTGTCTTCCATGTTTCTTTTCAATCATCCATAACTTTTTCCATGTCTATTTTCAGCATACGGGATCATAAATAATTATTCTAGAGACATCCTTGAGTATCCAACAATGATCACACACTCCAATTCCTACTCCAACAAAGAATTAATCTGCACAAATACTTAACAGCACATCAGGAACATAGTCAATACATACAACACCAAGTTGACATCAATAACAACACAATAACTGACCTTCATGTCATCAAACCTATATCAATAAATCACTCAATCAAGATCTTCATCAGTTATGACAATAATCTCCCACTTTGGAATTTATGGCAACACCACATTTATCTAATAAAAATTTCTCCCCTTAGCTGATGCACCAAACTTCTTATCTTGATCTTCCTAGGCTTCTCCCCATGTGTCTTCATTTGGTTCTTCTCTTTTAAAATATTTTTCTATCTTCTTCCAAATACCTATATTTGGTTATTCTCCCCCTTTGACAACAATACCAAAGGTTCCACATAGGTCAGCTATTGTTGAAACATCTTCCTTTGCCTCTGATTTATCCCCCTAAGGAGTAGTCCCCTTTAACATCAATCCAATAGTGAAAGATATTCAATGAGTCCACTGGATTGATTCTTGTGATAGCATCTTAGTGTCTTTCAGGTAGGGGTACTATAAACCCTAACTTACCTCTCCAATACTCAGAATTAGCTTTAGGTAGTTCTTTAGTGAATATATATGCTATATTCTCCTTGGTTGGCACATTTTCCAACTTGACTACCTTTTCCTACACTTCCTCTCTTAAGAAATGATACTTGATTGCAATGTCTTTAGTCTTGGAATGCATTACTAAATTCTTTGAAATATTGATTGCACTTGTATTATCATACGAGATAGTCATAGGTTTAGTTACCTTCTCTTTGATACCTTGTAGTATTTTCTTCATCCATGCAATTTGTGTACAATTGATACCTGATGCTACATACTCAGTTTTTGCATTATATTGGGAGATGCAATGTTTCTTCTCACTTGTCCATGACACAATTCTTCCCATAGGAAGAATGCTCCTCCACTTGTACTCTTTATCTAATCAATGTTTCCTTCCCAATCTACATCAATAAAAACACTCAAAGAGAAATCACCTTTGTGAGCATGCCAAAGACCATAGTCTCGTGTCCCTTTCAAGTACCTAAAAATCCTCTTCACCACTACCGTGTGAGATTCCTTAGGATTAGCTTGAAATCTAGCCACTATTCCAACTACTTGTGCAATATATAGTCTACTATGAAAAACATAATGCAAATTACCAATCATGGATCTGTATAGAGTTGCATCCACTCCACTTGAGTCATTGTCCTTAGATAGCTTGCATCCTATCACCATGGGGGTTCCAACTAGCTTGGAATATTTGATTCCAAAGGTCTTCATTACCTCCTTTATGTAATTGGAATGACTAATATAGCTACCATCCTTTAGTTGTGAAATTTGTAATACAATAAAGAACTTAATTTCTCCTATCATTGACATCTCAAACTCTTTCTTCATCTCTCCTAAAAAAAACCAATCTCATCTCATCATTTCCTCCAAAAATTATGCCATCCACAAACACTTCAACCAACACTATCTTATCACCTTCAACCTTCAAGTACACATTACTATCTTCACTCGTTCTTATGAAATCAATCTTGATGAGATAAGAGTGTAATATTTCATACCATGCTCTAGGTGCTTGTTTTAGTCCATACAATGCCTTTTTCAGCTTGCACACCATCTCCTTTTTCTCTATCAATGCAAATCCATCCAGTTATCCTATGTATACCTCTTCTTCAAGAATTTCATTTAGAAAAGAATATTTAACATCCATTTGGAAAACTTTAAACTTATCATAGGCAGAATAATTGAGTAAAATTATTACCCCTTCAAGTCTTTCCATAGGAGAAAATGTCTCTCCATAGTCCAGTCCTTCCTCTTGTGCATAACCCTTACACATAAGTCTTTCCTTATTACGAACCAATTCTCCATCTTCATTCAGTTTTTTCTTGAAAACCCACTTTGTACTAATCATATTCTTATATACTAGTCTAGGAACAAGTTTCCATTGTCACTATTTTCAATCTAATCAAGTTCTTCTTCCATTTATTTTATCTAATCATGATTCCTCAAAACTTCATTCACGGTCTTAGGCTCAAACTTTAAAATCAAACATGTACTCTCTCTGATTTTGTCTGTACTACAACATCTTTATCACCAATGATCTGATCAGTAGAATGATTCAATTTTGCATACCTTGGAATAACAAGTTCATTTATGGGTGCTTCTTCTTCTTGTTTCACCAGTTGAATCACTTCTTCCTCATTTCTTTGTTCAATAGTTTCTTGCTCTTGCAGTTGCACATACACAAACTCCTGATCATTTTCTAGTTTTTTCTTTCTTTTTTCTTCAGATTTCTCTGGATATTCATCTACCTTCACATTTACACTGGAAATAATATTTTTATTCCTTTTATTGAAACATTTATAAGCCTTCTTTTGGTATAATATCCCAAGAAAATACCTTCATCACTCATAAGATCAAACTTGTCGGTGAAATAATCTCTCTTTATATAGCATCTACTACCAAAAACTTTGTAATATCCAACACTATGTGTGTGACCATAGAGTAATTCATAAGATGTCTTAACAGTTCCTTTCTTTACATGTACCTGGTTCATTATGTAGACTACAGTACTAATGGCTTCTCTCCAACATGATTTCAGTATATCACCTTGATTCATCATTGTCTTGGCAGCATCAACTATAGTTTTTTTCCTACTTTCTATAATTCCATCTTGTTGAGGAATCCTTGGTACTGACATATGTCTCTTGATTCCATTTTCTTCACAAAACTCAATGAACTCCCATGAACTAAACTCTCCTCCTTTGTGTGATCTTAAACACTTCAAGCTCTTACTTGTTTCATTCTCAACAAGTGCCTTGAACACTTTGAACTTATAGAAAGCTTTAGATTTATCCTTCAATAATATCACAAATGTCATTCTTGAATAGTCATCAATAAACAACATGAAATACTTATCACCATGATAACTCTTTTTCCTCATAGGGCCAAAAATATTAGTATGTTCTAAATCCAATATTTTTTCAGATGAAAAAGACTTACTATTGAAAGTAGAACAAGTCAACTTACCCAACTGACATTCCTTGCACATTACATTGTCTACCTGGTTTCACAAGATGTGGAAATCCCCTAACATCATTTGACTTACTAACCTTGATCAAGCTATCAAAATTAATTTTACAAAACCTTCTATGCCACAACCAATTATCTACAACATTAGCAACCAAAAAACCATTAACAGTAGTATTTAGATGGAATAAGTTACCTTTAGTTTGTTTCTTGGTAGCAATCATATCTCCTAAGCTCCCATATATCCTGCACATACCTCCTTTGAATTCTAAATTATAACATTTTTTATTCAACTAACAACACTCAACAAGTTATATGTAATACCTTCAACCCAATAGACATCAACAACATTGCTTTTACCATTCAAAGAGATTGAGCCTTTACCTCTTGTCATGCAGGATGTATTGTTTCCAAACCTGACCACACCACCATAAAATTCATCTAGATTTATGAACTTTTTTTTTTCATGGTTCATGTGATGTGAGCACCCACTATCAA
Organism: Thuja plicata; assembly: GCA_018584345.1. Lineage (NCBI taxonomy): Eukaryota > Viridiplantae > Streptophyta > Pinopsida > Cupressales > Cupressaceae > Thuja > Thuja plicata. The sequence continues at coordinate 97,325 of MU224214.1, forward strand.
TGGCTCATACATTACCATGTTCCATGTGTGAGACCAATGCCTTCTCATCTTCATAATTTTCTTCTTAGACAATAAAAAATACTATCACTTCTTCATCATTGTCATCAAAATATTCATCAGTCACACCTTCATCTACTGCAACTTAGCATTGTTTCTTTCATTTTCCCTTGAATCTTTTGATCTTCTCTTTTTTTTCACCATTAGGAAGCCTACAAGTAATATTTCCTATCTTGTTACATGAATAACATTTCAAAGGTAACTTCCTTTATACTTACAAGTACCTCTTGGTAGTCTTCTTGCAAGTAATGCTTCAAGTTCTTCTTGCTTCTTTTCTTCATCCAAAATAGATTCAATCTCCCTGGAATAACTTTTCATGCAGGAAGATTCATGACTTATCTATTTTCCCTTCTTCTCTAATGCTAATGAAAAAGAGGCCTTAAAATATGCTTCAACTTTAGCCATATTGTTATTGTAGTTACTTACTACAAAAGCAATGAGCTTACCAATCAATTGAATCAAATATCTTCAATTATTGGATAGAAGAAACTCTAATGGCATAAGAAGGTAGAAAGGTTCTCAACATTTTACTTACCATTTCATCTTCTTCAATATTATCATCAACATCTTTGGTAGCACTAACTACTTCCTTTATCCTATGACCATATTGAAAAATGTTCTCTCTTTCCGCCATTTTCATGTCATCATATTTTCCCTTCAAACTGCCAACCCTATCTTTTTGCACATGTATGTCTCCACCATATATTAGTTTTAATTTTTCCCAAACCTCATAAGCAGTCTCAAGTCCATGTACATGAATATATTCAGTATCAGATAGAGTACTTACTATAGCCTCAAATACTCGCATGTTCTCCTGTTGCTCCTTTAATTGATCTGCAATAAGAGTCCGGATAGGATTTGTATATTTTGTTACCACATGATTCCATAACTATGGCCCCATGCCTTTCAAATAGATCTTCATCATGTTGAACCATATTGTATAGTTATCTCTTGTGAACTTAGGATCTTCCTTCTTCATCGTCGAATCTTTTCCTCAATCTATTAATAATCTTACCGCAAAGAGGACCTAGGCTCTTATACCAATTGTTAATACTATAAGGTCAAAGATTACTGAGAGGTGGAGTGAATCAGTAATCTATCAATTCCAACTTTTTCATTAACCATTAAACAATATTTATCTACTTATAACTTGTGCAGCAATAAACAATGAAACAAGTGAAACCATCCAAACACGCAACATAAGAAAACCAGTATTTTATCATGGAAACCCTTGGCTACAGGGAAAACCAACAGTTGTAATTAGTACCCACAATTATTTTCTCTCTTCTAAAATGTGCTCTGGTAAAGGCCTAGCCTTGTTAGGAGCTTACAATGATGCTCGGTTAGAAGAAGACCCTATTAGGAATCACTTGGTCAAGGGATTTTCCTCTATCCCTATTAGGAGCTTTACCTTGTTATGAGTAACCTTGTTAAAGGATTTAAACCCTAATTAAAAATCCACATTTTTAAAGGATCTACTGATCAAGACCTATTAGTATCTACCTGATTAAGGGATTTTCTTGTAGAACCTATTAGAATTCAACATGTACAATGATATGGGTGTAGCACTCATCTTCTTGTTCAGATCCAATTAAGCACAACACTTCTACTTCTTGCAAACAATCTTTGCTCTTCACTTGACAGCACCTTCACATCCATGATATACACTTGCATAATTTATCGAATTACAAATAAATACTTTGCATGTTCATTAGGGCATTATCCAACTTAAAAAATGTATTACATTTGAATTTCATTCATTACACTCATTCCTTCTCAATCCTTGAACCCTAAAACATATTACCAATCAATAAAATTTGATTACAAATTCAGGTCATCCACAAGATTCATCGCACATCAATTTAAAACAAGAACAGTAAAACTTTATTTGACTACCCCAACATGCTAACAAAACTTGATAGATATGATCACCTCAAATAATTAAATAGAAGATAATCATTACAAATCCATTATGCCATGTCACCTTGACACATGGATCATGAAAACATCCACTACAACTGATTACATCATCACCACTCACCTATCTAACACCAACTTCTCAAACATGTTCAAACATTTTTCTATCATGTACAGAATGATCTTCTATCAACTGAAACAATACCTTGCGGTACTCAAATCCTAGAGAATGATAGTATTAATAACATATCCTACTCAAGATAACCATATCGTGACCACAACACTTGGATCCATAATGATTTGATAGAACAATCAAATCATTCATTGTCTATCACTATATGTTCTTCTCTCTGCCATGTTTCTCTTCAATCAATCATAACTTTCTCTATGTTTTTTTTTAGCATACGCAATCATACAGAATGCATCTAGAGACATCCCTAAGTTTCCAACAATGATCATAAACTCCAATTCCTACTGCAACACAGAATTAATCTGCACAATACTTAACAACATATCAGGAACATTATCAACAAATACAACACCAAGTTGACATCAATGACAACACAATAACTCATCTTCCTATCATCACAATTGTATAAATAAATCACTAAATCAAGATCTACATTAGTTATGCCAACAACATCTTTGTCGACTAAAACCATACCAATAGCTTTATGTGTCCATCTTCATTATTGCTTTCTCAAAGTCACATAGTATATCCCACGTAGTGCCCCATTTGTAACAAAGAATGTTGATGGCTATGGGGAATCTTCATCTCTCCAGCTGAAATGTTTGTCAATGGAATGATGTCATTCATCCTGGTCCATTAACTCATATCCATCCCTATACTCTCTGCATAACCTTGGTATGCCACAACACAGGGTGATTTTGTAAAAGATTCTTTGAAAATTGATTTGCCAAAAAGAGCGCTTACTTCAGGAAACATATAACTTTCAGTTCCACTGGGCGTGCAATAAAAAGTGTTGATCTCTAAGAGGCTCACACCTAAGTAAGATAAATCAGGAATTTTTTCATATGGGGGACCTAATGTGCTATGCAGAACAACCTCCAAGATTTTAGAAGATGGCTCTTTATTCCTTAAACTGAGAAAAGGGGATAAGGAACAAGGAAAAGGAAAATCTATGCTATAAAGTGATACACCAAGGCTTTCTCAACATTTTTTAGGCTCATATAAAATCCTCAACAAAACATTGGGACCTTCAGCTCCAAGAAACCCTCCCTCAAGATTAGACATGATGCGGGTGCAAGGGTCTGAGAGAGGAAAAGGGGAAACCTGCAGGTGTGAAACCACGGTGAGTGAGAGACACAGTGTGGTAAATGGATTTGTCTTGAATAAAACCACTCTTTCCAAATTTTAGATGTGGAAACACACACCTAATTAACTTTTTATTTGGGTACAGAGACCATTAAGGGCACAATCCAACCTTCATGCAAATGAAGACTAGAGGAGTAGAGAACCTGCATAACCATTACATCCCATAGATGCAAAAATGTAAAGGCTAGTGTCTGGATTCAAGGACAAGCATGAAATAAATTATCACAGTACACGCACCCTAAAAAGGATAGAAAGGTGATAGAGGCATAGTCTCAAGACCTTATTAAGAGTAAACATTCAAAGGCTGAAATGCAAACCATAGATCATAGAGACTATAGTATGCAAACAAGAACAACAAGTGAATGAAAGAAGATGTCTTTGTATTAAAAAAATTATACTGGTGAGCTAGCTCAATTCCCGTAGAGACACAAACTAAAATATGTACATTATACTTAATAATTCAAACACAATGGCCTTTATAGGCCTCATTTTCCCTTCATTGGAACAGACCATACCTTTTGAAATCCAATAAGATCTGTAAAGAGAGGCATTTGTAATATTTTAAGAGATAGATCAATGACAAAGGTTGAGGATCGGTTACATTATTAGCCTATCTTTACATAAATGAGGTTGATAGTATTTTTCTTGCTCTTAGGGATTTGGTATTTTCTAAAAATAGAAACAATTCCCAAGATTTCTTTCCTTGGATGTTAGAATACAATGTTGATGCATAGGAGAGTAGGCCCCTTTTCTTGTAAAGTCATCATGAATGAAATGTGTCATCATGGAAAATGATTTTGGAGACCGCTTGGTGAGGTTCTTTGGACATGCACGATGATGCCATGTGGTAGGGTGTCATCAGAGGTAGTTAACATGTGAATGGTGAGTAGGAGGCATAATCCTCGGAGATGAATGGATAGGGATATTGCCTCACAATTAAACCATTATTGAAATGGTCCACACTGACACTAACTCAATGACCTAAGACATAGAATAAATTTTAGTTAGGATTATGTCTGACATGTCTTGTGGGTTTGTTTTGTGTGCACTGAAGCATAGATATCTTGGCTAGTCTAGAGAGACGATCAATTATACTAAGGGTTACGAAGCACTTTGGAGATGCGGAGTGGGTGAGGATGGATGTGATCAAGATTAGGCACTTGGAAAGGATACCCCATATTGTTAGTAATAACTGAGAGGGGGGTGAACCAGTGGCCTCACAAATTAATCCTTAAATCAACCCTTAAAACTTATAACCAAAAATTATGTATCTAGTTATCTTCTTTCCTACAAGATTAATGCCTTGAAATAATTTTATCAATTTACTACTTGTCAGATTGCTTTGCAAATCTCTCTCTTGTATGATTACCAATAAGCAGTCATCTATTTACCAAAACACAGTAAATATGCAGAGTATACCAATCAATCTAGAATTGCATATGTGAAATGTAAAACATTAAAGTAATAAAACATAAACACATAACACATGGATTTTTAATGTGGAAGCCCTGTTAAGGAAAAAAACTAATGGGACCGATACCCCAAATTTTCACTCTTCTAAAGTGAGCCCTATTAAGAGCCAACCATGTTAAAGGTTACAAACACACTGTTAGGTGTGACCTTGTTAGAGGATTTAAAAGATAGTTTGTCACCTAGTATCTGGCATCTAATGCTACCATCCTGGATCAAACACTCACTTGGCCTATCAATAGGTAACAGGCATATCCAATGCTACTTTCATGATCAAACTTTTTCATACTCCTTGGGATGTATCTCAATTGTAGAAGACTTTTAAGTCCTTATCAGTTAAGAGACTTGATTCTTCAATGGTTAAACTGAAACATTAATGATCTGTTCATACATACAACTCAATTGCATATTTTCAGATCTATTTTAAGTGCATTACCTCTCTGATCAATATAATCAATTCTATACCTTTTCTCCACACTCTTCTTCTCTGTGATGTTGTCTCGCTGTTTGTTGATGTCTACAGAATCTAGCTCTTTCCTTAGCTTGATTGGTCAGGTCTGAATGAAGAATTTCTTCTCCTTCAGAATCATTTTAGCATCTTCCCTCTTTTCTCTTCACCCCACACAATTCTTAATGAATTGGGTTTGTCTCTTTATAGATATGTTTTACGTTTTCTTGGCTTTCTTGATTCTTGGCGTGATCCACAATTCTCACCAATTAGATTTAAAGAAAACTCCTATTTTATCTCAAAGAGATCTTCTTGTCAATTGGACAAATCAGCTTGAAATCAATTACTTATCTCTGGCTTTATCTGCATGATTAAAACATTGATAAGTATCTGTTAAGTCTATTTATAGCTTCTTGACAGCTAAGCATTTTGTCATTTTCTGAACTCTCTGTTCTGTCAATCAACACTCCAGTTAGTCATCGGTGATAACAAACTATTCCATCAGTGTGACTTCAGTTTTCATTGGGATCTCCATCCTTGTCTTTTTCATCGGGCAGCACTGTAATTTTGTCCATCGGGTTACTCTTTGTTTTGCTCATTGGTCAACACTATAACTCACCTTGTAATACCCACCTCTTAGGTCGCTTTTCAATTTTTGGATGCCAAACTCTTTTAGGCATTTTGGATGTATGTGATGATTTAATCAGATGATTAGATGATATTTATATGTTACATTTTAGTATATTATTGATCCATTTTTAGTAAGTTGTATCACTGTGTATATGTGATTTAGGGTTATTTTATGATGCTTATGTATATGTTAGGATTTCATTTCGATTATGGGTTTCTGACAATACTGACCTTAGATTTATATGCACATGGATCATTGTATGTTTTCATTACTGTTTGATGTGCTTGGTATGGTATGGGACAGAGTCGTAGTTACTTGCTTCGGCGAGATCCACATGATAAGCTGGTCTCAACCATTGTTTTCCATATGATATATGCATGTATGTTCATCTTGGTGATGACAGGTTTGCAGGTACTGGGCTACATCTTCCCTAAATTGGCAAGAGTGAGCGTGCCCTATCGCATTAATCTCAATGGTAAGAGAAGGGAGATAGTTTTCAGGTCCAAATCCTATCCTAAACCTAATTGTCCTAGTTAGTGGGCAAGTATCTGTTTTGAATACCCTGTTTGAATTCGTATAGTCGATAGGAATTCGTGTATCCCTTTCCTTGATCATGTCTGATTTTGCATGTTTTCGGTTTCAGGTGCTTGATGTGATTATGTGGGTGTTATATCATGTTATTTATTTAATTGAATATTATTGCAATTAATTATTAAATATAAGTTATTTAATTAATTGAAAATTAAATTAAATACCTATGTTTAATTGAAAGTTTAATTAAAGTGCAATTATTGAATATTAATATTTAATTGAAAATTAGAGTAAAATAAGCTTTTATGCTTAGTTAAATAATTAAATATTAAGTTGCATGGATATTTGTGCTTTGAATATTTAAGTTATTTAAATTGATATTTTATTTATTACATGTGCAAAATTGGTTGAAAGAGTATTTTCAGACTCAAGAGATCTCAACTTGAATTTAGGAGTCAAAGTTGAGTTGTGCAAGTAATTAGATATTTTAATTATTAATTGTTATTTTCTTTCAATTTTAGAGAGGAGTTCTTTTAGGAGTTAACTGAATGTGTTGTCTTTAGGGTTTGCTTGATTAGGGGAAATGGATCCTCATTAGGGGGATTCTTCTCTCATTCTCTCATAACATGTTTTTGGGAGCATTTTTGGAAGCTTTGGTGTGTGCTTGGTTTTGGAGCATAATTTTGGAATTCTCCCTGCTTGGATTTTGTATTGTGCATTTTTCAACAATTATTGAGGTAGGGTCTTGTTCATGTCAATTCTGGTTGTTCGGATCCCTGTCTTCTATGCATCCGGAGAGCTAAGAATCCTTGCCTAGTCATTCCTTGCTTGTTATTTTGTGTTTTGAGGGTTTCAATTGGAAAATATGTTTTAGATCAATTTCGTGTTTTAATTCAGGCTTGCATATCAGATCTACGTTTGTGGGCACAAAGGGTTTCATTTTATGGTATTGAATGCAAATGGGTATTAGGGTTTCTGAATTGAATTTATTGTTGAAATGGGTATTTCTGGAAACCTAGATGCTTAATGTTTATAGGAAAATAAATATTACCCTAATACGGAGGTGTTGTCAAAATTTTGTTGGATAAATCCCTATGGATCTCCTAGAAAACGAAAAATTAAAACAGCCCTATAGTTAGAACTATAAGGAAAGGAAAAAACAAATACCCCTTTTGTAAATGCTTCTTTGAAAAAAAGAATTAATTAAAAAAAAATGCTCTCTATAAAAAAAAAAAACACAGAGTAAATAAATTATACCAGTCTTTTTTTAAAAAAAAATGATAGAGAAAAAGACAAAAGAATTATATTCTATTTTAATTTCATTTTCGAAATAAACTAAATATTAAAAGAAAAACTAGATTGGCTTTATGCATATTGCATGATTTAAATTCTTTTTTTGAAAAAAAATATATTAATCTAAACCCGTGGTTTATATTTTTTTTTAATATAAAAAAATTTAAACAAAAATTTAATGGGAGGCGGGTGGCAGGGGCCACCGCACCCCCGCCCCCCAATGTTCCGGCGTACTGTTCGGCTCGGCAGCCGAGACTACCGGCGCGACAGCCAAAGCTTCCGGCACGACAATCGGTGCTGGCCGACAGACAAGCCATGTTTCCCTTTAAAAGGGGGCCGGTGGGCATTGGAACCAGGGTGGGGGCCACAGGACCCCCCCCCCCTCCGTAAAGTTTGATTTGTTTTTATTTATTTGCTAATAAAAAAATGGTGATTAAAATTTGGTTTTTTTAATATAGTTTAAATAATAAGAATGTTATTTCGTTTAAATATTTTGTTATATGGTTTTATTTTATGAATATTAAATATTAATTATATTTAATTTATAAATTAATTAATATATGTTATTAACATCTTTAATTTAATATGTTGATTATTAATTTAATTCAGTATATAAATTATTAATTTGAATTAATAGTCTGTTGTTAATGTTGAAATAATATATTAGTTATTAGTTACAATTAATATATTAATTACTTTAATTAATATGGTCAAGTATTCAAAAATGAATTGTTATTTTATGATTTAAAAGATCTTAAAATGATGTCGAGACTTTAGGAGTAGGAAATCAGTTGGATATAATACATGAATAATTTTATTAGATTATTTAATTACGAGGGGTAGTTTCAAATAGTTCTAATACAAATGACCTTAATTATTTCAGAATTGAGTTGGTAATTAAATGGAGTTTATATTTGAGTTGTCTATGGGTGATTATATGTTATAGTTTATTTTACAGTCTTTTAAGACGTTTTATTCCTATGCTTCTGTATGGATCTCTTTTGCTTATATGTGTTACTTTGGGGGCATTAGTTGGCCTAGGGTGAATACAGAGGTCGAGAAGGGAAATGTTTATCGTTTCTGTTACTTTAAGGCGTGAGTGTTCATATTATCACCCCAAATTGACCTTGTGACTTTTTTGATCTTGTTATCATGCTTTCGGGTATCTGTCGGGCTAGATGACCCTTAGGACTTAAATCCAGAAGTTTGGTATTATACTTTCTGCATGATGTTTTATGCAATTTCATTTGTGTTTATATGATGATGTCATAGTCCTAAATTCCTATACTCCACCTAATTCTGTTATGATGTGCTTCATGGCTATATGAGGATACTGTGGTTGTTGTTTGGTTATTTGAGAGCCTATGTGCTCCTGAATGGGAGGGATGCAATTTGTGACTATGTATATCTTCTTGTGTTGATCTTGAGCCTAGGTAGGATAACTAAGTGTACAGTGGGGAAGTGGCTTGCAATAGGGGTCCAGGACTCTAAGCGGTTACTAGGTAAACCCATTGGCAAGTTACTTAATAAGTGAAAATATGATACATTAAAGGGGTTTAAAATGAACTAATAAGATGTCTGATTCTTTACCCATGCCTTGAGTGTTGTCGCATGATAGGATGGGAGTTGGGATCCTTGTCTTCACAAAAGGATCACCAAGCCACATAGTGTCACTTGGAGGCCAAGGTCAAGAGGTACTACTAGGGTTACCTTCAAGGTTGGACTTATGTGATGACACTTCCCTATATACAGCTTAGGTTATCCTATGTGTGTCAGTTACTTCTAGTGTTGTTTAGTATTTCTTGTTATGGTTTAGATTGCTTCTAGGATCTTCATTTGCATTGAAGTATGAGGTCATGTGTGCCTTGATCTCTGTTCTTGTTGTATACCCCATGTGATGGGCCTGTTACTATCTCCTCAGCACGGTGGGAGTGGACCTTTAGTTCCACGAGGTTGGGTGGTAGTGATTCTTATTACCATTGAGATTATGACGGATTCTTCTTCATGCTTTGATGTTCTTTGATGCAGTTATATCTTCTAATTTCTTTGGAGTCTGGTTCGGTTTCATGAGTTGTGTAATTGTACCATATGTTTATATTGGTTATCATCCTTTGGAGGATGCATTGTATTGATTATTATGTATTATTACATACCCTGTGATTTGTGCAATGGATGTTGATTAGGTAGTATACCTTATGGTATCAGTTGTATATGTAATCTTTATTATGAGATGTATGTTATTGGTTTCAGTTTATGTAACCTTTATGTCAGTTCTTTATTATTGTAATCGTAGATTAGTTTGTTTAAGTAATTCTACGTCAAGGAACCCTCAAGGAATGTTAATCATGTACGTGTTGTATTTCATGTATGTCATGTACTTCATTGTGTTGCTTCCGCATTATTATTAATATTGTTGTAAACATTTAAAAAAAATATATTCTATGAACTTAGTGTCGTGTTTGGGTTAAGTTCTCCTGGGTTCCCTAGCGGGGCATTACATTTGGTATTAGAGCCCATTTTTCTACACTGGAAACTCTGGGAAAATTGTGTGCCCATTAGAATAGTTAGTAGTGCATGTTATCACTCATCTCCTTGTGTCTTGAGAGTCATTGTTTATGATCTCTTATTTTTGTGCGTGGTTCTTCCCACTTGATTTGGGAAGTGATGTTTAGTCGTTGTTGCTATAGGTGGATATCTATTGAGGCTTAATTTGTCCTAGGACCTATGATTGAAGCTCTAGGGTCTCTAGTCTCATTGATGGTCATGAAGTTCATAATCATCTATAGGAGCATTTTGATAGTGTATGTTGTATGTGATATGTGGTGGTGATGGAGTCCTAGTTGAAGAACTCCATGTTGTGTGATTTCCTTCCCTTGATTGATGTATGGTTCTTGAGTGACCTATTTCTTTGCCTCCTGAGTGTGATTTATTGATCATGTATGATTATACTTGCATGTTGTATTGAATAGACTCTGTTTGAATTATATGAAGTGTATGGTGTGAGTGTTGTAATCGGCTCTGATGGAATGTGATTGATTATGAAAATTATAAATTAAATTCTTGTTTGTTCATTACATTGTGCATTGTTTAAGAAATATATATGTATCATTCATTAGGAGTGCATTAATGGATTTAGAACTACACTCATTATTATAGATCAAATTGGGTAAAGGACCTAAGTCCCCAAGTAAATGTGCATTGCATCTTTAGTAGAATTCCTAATTGCATGAAGTTGCATAAAGAGGATGTTAGAATTTATCATATTGTCGGTCTTGAGTGATTGTGTGCATACTCTAAAGCATCTAACGTGAAATATCTTGGATGTCATAAAGTGATTACTCCCTTGAGTGTGGCTAACCCTAGTCACCTTGTTAAGTGAAATGTTTTTCTTATATTGGTTATTGGTTTTTGGTTGATTGATACCTTGTTGTGTAGTATGTGGTCAACATTAATTTCTTTGAATTTTCTTGTAACTGGATTAGTCACCCAAATCTCTTTCATTGTTTATTTTGTGGCATTACTCCCAATTGATTTATTGTTGAAATGATACCCTTTTTATGAGTTAATGTTGAACTTTGGAAGTTCCCCCACTTGGGATTTTTTCTTAGTCTTTTATGGTGGCTATTCTGAATTTTTGTGGTTGTTGACCATGTTTCATGATAAGTATTGTTTCTATCATGTTCTTTATGGACCCCTGATAGTATGTGTAAGGGAGGATATCACAGAGATGGCACTGTATTTGTATGTGAAACAAAATGTATTATGTAATTTATATGTCGCGTGAGTGTTGCATTAAGTAAGATTGCATGAAATGTTCAAATTTCTATTCTATATGATCGTGGTTATGTGTCTTCCATATTAAACTTTAGTATGTATGTATTTGATGTTTTTGAAAGCATTAAAGATATAAATCTATTTAAGAGATGTTAGACGATGAGTAAATGTTTGGGATGATTTTTGGTTTATGCCTAGAATTGGGTTTGATGTCGGTTCTAAGTTGTGGCTTGGTTTGCTGGTTGATTCAGGAACCATTCCTAAAACTAGATCTGCTAGAGGTCATGGTCGTGGCCGAGAGAGTGGTCGTGGAAGGGGTAGGAACCATAGTCCTTCCACGAGTGTTCATCAAGATAACAGAGATGAACAGAGGGAAGAGCATCGGGCTGGTTCAGAGGAGCCAGGTATTAGGCAGTTGTTGCAGGAGTTACTGAACCGTATTCCTGTGCGGGGTAGAGTAGAGAGGGAGAGATCTAGGAGCCCTCCAAGGAGGATTGTTGTAGTGGATCCTGAGGTTGTGGCAGTGAACCACATGAGGGATCTCATGACAGTTCCACCTATTACCTTTGATGGGAAAGGAACAGGATTTGAAGCTGAGACTTGGCTTATTGCATTAGAGAGGATCTTTTCTATGCATCCCTTTAGTAGCAATACTAAATCTAGGTATGCAGTAATGCAACTCTCCAATTTTGCAGCGATATGGTGGAAGATAGAGGAGAAGAATTTGAGTCTTCAAATGGACACCATTTCATGGGAACTGTTCCTTGAGCATTTTAGAGAGAGATTCCTCTCTGATCAGTGGAGGCAGCAGAGGGCTGATGAGTTCCACAACTTGAGGCAGTTGACCCTATTAGTGGTTGAGTATGAGCATCGATTCTTTGAGCTCAAAGAGTATGTTGGTTATGGTCAGGATTCAGGCCTTATGGTTCAACACTTTGTTAGGGGGATAAATGAACACATCATTGGGGAATTTAGACTCTTTGAGCCTACGAACCTCAGAGAAATGGTCATCAAAGCTACTCTTGTAGAGGAGAATCTAGCATTGGGCTATGGTGGTCATTCAGGAGTGCACTCGAGAGCACCTACCTCTTTTTTTGGAGGTGATAATTCTCGGGGAGATGGGAATTTGAGAGGTCCTTCTACCATTCCAAATGGTGGTCAGTCTCATCAGTAAGGAGGAAACAATCCTCCTTCTTTTAGTGGTCCTTGGATTAGGAACTTTCATGATATTCAGTGCAACAAGTGCAATCGGTCGGTTCAGCCAGCATAGAGTGTGTATCAAGATGTTAGTAGAGGCAGTGTTTAGCAGTCTAGAGCACCTTTAGTTAGGGAAAGTGGTAGCAAGGGAGCTTGCTTCACTTGTGGATAGTTTGGACATTTTGCTGTCAATTGTCCTCAGCGTGCTCCGTAGACCTTAGGATAGAGGCCAACAGCTTCTGAGCCTACAGTGGGTAATGTTGTTATGTCTCATAGGGCATATGTAGTGTTTGATCATCCTCCACTGGTGTACTATGCTCCTGTGAGTGGTGCTGCGAGTAGAGATCTAGCAGCTAGTTTCCAGATTCCTACAGTGGGGAATGATCCTCAATGTTCAAATCAGAGACCTAGGAAGGGTCCTATGGGACCCACACTTTGAGTCTTTCAGGACATGGATTAGATGTTCTATGGTGAGAGATTGATTCCTCTATCTTTGTTTTGGGCTTCCAGGAGTAAGTCTTGTTTTAGGGGAGGAGGATGTAATACCCACCTCTTAGGTCACTTTTTAGTTTTTGGATGTCAAACTCTTTTAGGCATTTTGGATGTATGTGATGATTTAATCAAATGATTAGATGATATTTATATGTTACATTTCAGTATATGTGATTTAGGGTTATTTTATGATGCTTATGCATATGTTAGGATTTCATTTCGAATATGGGTTTCTAACAATACTGACCTTAGATTTATATGCACATGGATCATTGTATGTTTTCATTACTGTTTGATGTGCTTGGTATCGTATGGGACAGAGTCGTAGTTACTTGCTTCGGCGAGATCCACATGATAACCTGGTCTCAACCATTATTTTCCATATGATATATGCATGTATGTTCATCTTGGTGATGACAGGTTTGCAGGTACCGGGCTACGTCTTCCCTGAATTGGCAGGAGTGAGCGTGCCCTATCGCATTAATCTCAATGGTAAGAGAAGGGAGATAGTTTTCAGGTCCAAATCCTATCCTAAACCTAATTGTCCTAGTTAGTGGGCAAGTATCTATTTTGACTACCTTGATTGAATTCGTATAGTCGATAGGAATTCGTGTATCCCTTTCCTTGATCATGTTTGATTTTGTATATTTTCGGTTTCAGGTGCTTGATGTGATTATGTGGGTGTTATATCATGTTATTTATTTAATTGAATATTATTTCAATTAATTATTAAATATAGGGTATTTAATTAATTGAAAATTAAATTAAATACCTATGTTTAATTGAAAGTTTAATTAAAGTGCAATTATTGAATATTTAATTGAAAATTAGAGTAAAATAAACTTTTATGCTTAGTTAAATAATTAAATATTAAGTTGCATGGATATTTGTGCTTTGAATATTTAAGTTATTTAAATTGATATTTTATTTATTACAAGTGCAAAATTGGTTGAAAGAGTATTTTCAAACTCAAGAGATCTCAACTTGAATTTACGAGTCAAAGTTGAGTTGTGCAAGTAATTAGATATTTTAATTATTAATTGTTATTTTCTTTCAATTTTAGAGAGGAGTCTTTTTAGGAGTTAACTGAATGTGTTGTCTTTAGGGTTTGCTTGATTAGGGGAAATAGATCCTCATTAGGGGGATTCTTCTCTCATTCTCTCATAACAGGTTTTTGGGAGCATTTTTGGAAGCTTTGGTGTGTGCTTGGTTTTGGAGCATAATTTTGGAATTCTCCCTGCTTGGATTTTGTATTGTGCATTTTTCAACAGTTATTGAGGTAGGGTCTTGTTCATGTCAATTCTGGTTGTTCGGATCCCTGTCTTCTATGCATTCGGAGTGCTAAGAATCCTTGACTGGTCATTCCTTGCTTGTTATTTTGTGTTTTGAGGGTTTCAATTGGAAAATATGTTTTAGATCAATTTTGTGTTTTAATTCAGGCTTGCACGTCAGATCTGTGTTTGTGGGCACAAAGGGTTTCATTTTATGGTATTGAATGCAAATGGGTATTAGGGTTTCTGAATTGAATTTATTGTTGAAATGGGTATTTCCAGAAACCTAGATCCTTAATGTTTATAGGCAAATAAATATTACCCTAGTACGGAGGTGCTGTCGAAATTTCATTGGATAAATCCCTATGGATCTCCTAGAAAATGAAAAATTAAAACTGCCCTATAGTTAGAACTATAAGGAAAGGAAAAAACAAATACCCCTTTTGTAAATGCTTCTTTAAAAAAAAGAATTAATTAAAAAAAAATGCTCTATAAAAAACAAAACACAAAGTAAATAAATTATACCAATCTTTTTTTTTTTAAAAATGATAGAGAAAAAGACACAAGAATTATATTCTATTCTAATTTCATTTTCGAGATAAACTAAAAATTAAAAGAAAAACTAGATTGGCTTTATGCATATTGCATGATTTAAATTCTTTTTTTGAAAAAAAATATATTAATCTAAACCCGCGGTTTATATTTTTTTTTAATATAAAAAAATTTAAACAAAAATTTAATGGGAGGCGGGTGGCGGGGGCCACCGCACCCCCACCAATGATCCGGCGGACTGTCCGGCTCGGCAGCCGAGACTGCCAGCGCAACACCTGAAGTTGTCGGCATGGCAGTCAACGTCGGCCGATAGACAAGCCGTGCCTCCCTTTAAAAGGGGGTCGATGGGCATTGGAACTAGGGTGGGGGCCACGGGACCCCCCCCCCACCCCGTAAAGTTTGATTTGTTTTTATTTATTTGCTAATAAAAAAATGGTGATTAAAATTTGGTTTTTTAAATATAGTTTAAATAATAAGAATGTTTTTTAGTTTATATATTTTGTTATATGGTTTTATTTTATGAATATTAAATTTTAATTATATTTAATTTATAAATTAATTAATATATGTTATTAACATCTTTAATTTAATATGTTGATTATTAATTGAATTTAGTATATAAATTATTAATTTGAATTAATAGTCTATTGTTAATGTTGAAATAATATATTAGTTATTAGTTACAATTAATATATTAATTACTTTAATTAATATGGTCAAGTATTCAAAAATGAATTGCTATTTTATGATTTAAAAGATCTGAAAGTGATGTCGAGACTTTAGGAGTAGGAAATCAGTTGGATATAGTACACGAATAATTTTATTAGATTATTTAATTACGAGGGGTAGTTTCAAATAGTTCTAATACAAATGACCTTAATTATTTTAGAATTGAGTTGGTAATTAAATGGGGTTTATATTTGAGTTGTCTATGGGTGATTATATGTTATAGTTCATTTTACAGTCTTTTAAGACGTTTTATTCCTATGCTTCTGTATGGATCTCTTTTGCTTATATGTGTTACTTTGGGGGCATTAGTTGGCCTAGGGTGAATACAGAGGTCGGGAAGGGAAATGTTTATCGTTTCTGTTACTTTAAGGCGTGAGTGTTCATATTATCACCCCAAATTGACCATGTGACTTTTTTGATCTTGTTATCATGCTTTCAGGTATCTGTCGGGCTAGGTGACCCTTAGGACTTAAATCCAGAAGTTTGGTATTATACTTTCTGCATGATGTTTTATGCAATTTCATTTGTGTTTATATGATGATGTCATAGTCCTAAATTCCTATACTCCACCTAATTCTGTTATGATGTGCTTCATGGCTATATGAGGATACTGTGGTTGTTGTTTGGTTATTTGATAACCTATGTGCTCCTGAATGGGAGGGATGCAATTTGTGACTATGTATATCTTCTTATGTTGATCTTGAGCCTAGGTAGGATAACTAAGTGTACATTGGGCAAGTGGCTTGCAATAGGGGTCCAGGACTCTAAGCGGTTACTAGGTAAACCCATTGGCAAGTTACTTAATAAGTGAAAATATGATACATTAAAGGGTTTTAAAATGAACTAATAAGATGTTTGATTCTTTACCCATGCCTTGAGTGTTTTCGCATGATAGGATGGGAGTTGGGATCCTTGTCTTCGCAAAAGGATCACCAAGCCACATAGTGTCACTTGGAGGCCAGGGTCAAGAGGTACTACTAGGGTTTCCTTCAAGGTTGGACTTATGTGATGACACTTCCCTATATACAGCTTAGGTTATCCTACGTGTGTCAGTTACTTCTGGTGTTGTTTAGTATTTCTTGTTATGGTTTAAATTGCTTCTAGGATATTCATTTGCATTGAAGTATGAGGTCATGTGTGCCTTGATCTGTGTTCTTGTTGTATACCCCATGTGATGGCCCTGTTACTATCTCCTCAGCATAGTGGGAGTTGACCTTTGGTTCCACGAGGTCGGGTGGTAGTGATTCTTATTACCATTGAGATTCCGACAGATTCTTCTTCATGATTGGATGTTCTTTGATGCAATTCTATCTTATGATTTCTTTGGAGTCTGGTTCAGTTTCATGAGTTGTGTAATTGTACCATATGTTTATATTGGTTATCATCCTTTGGAGGATGCATTGTATTGATTATTATGTATTATTACATACCCTGCGATTTGTGCAGTGAATGTTTATTAGGTAGTATACCTTATGGTATCAGTTGTATATGTAATCTTTATTTTGAGATGTATGTTATTGGTTTCAGTTTATGTAACCTTTATGTCAGTTCTTTATTATTGTAATTGTAGATTAGTTTGTTTAAGTAATTCTACATCAAGGAACCCTCAAGGAATGTTAATCATGTACGTGTTGTATTTCATGTATGTCATGTACTTCATTGTGTTGCTTCCGCATTGTTATTAATATTGTTATAAACATTTAAAAAAAAATATTCCATGAACTTATAGTCGTGTTTGGGTTAAGTTCTCCTGGGTTCCCTGGCGGGCATTACACTGCTCGTCGGTAATTCTATGTATTTGCTCGTTGGGTAACATTGTGACTTTGCTCTTTTACTCTGTTTGTCGGTGTGCACTCGATCGGTGTATACAGTCACTTAGTAAATACTTGACTTATATGCATTACTGATAGTGTATCCTTTGATTCATTGGTTCTTTTAAGTCTTTGGCAGTATTTTCATGACCATACAGATTATATCAAGTTGACATAAATGACAATATAATATATTAACTGATTTAATGCCTTGCATGATTATCAACTTAACATCTTCAAACATTCAATAAGTTACATGTCATCAATCTCTCCCTTTGGCATTGATGGCAACATACTATATTATCATACTATACTATTACTAATACAATATGAAATATACAGTTTCATCAAGCTTTCCTAATGTAACTATTACAAATGTTTGGCTTTCGGTAAGCTCAAATAACTTTGATTTGATTCTTACAGCTTTCTTTCTATCTTTAATCTCTTCACTCGATAGATGTAGAATCTTTCTTTCTCTGATGTGATGTGTTCTCCTTCTGTGTCAAACTCTCTCCCTTTGACTATTTTCTTGTGAAGTCTCTTGTTAGCAAATTCTTTTCCTTTGGTGTGCAATCTCCCTTTCTTGTTACATCTTTCCCTTTGGATACATTGATGGATATAATCTCAATCCCTTTATTAGTATGATAATGAGATCATTCTCTCCCTTTGACAGCAATTCCAAACAAACATCTTTGTCAAACAAGCTTTTGACAGTGATGCCAAATGGATCTTTTTTTTATCCATAATATATTCCTTGAATTTTCCAATCCATCAGTAATAACTCAGGTGCTTGGAGTAGATAAATACCTTGTTGTGTATAGATGTATCTTTGAATTCCATCTCTTTTCTTGCATCAACATGAATGATATTCTGATAATATGCAGGTTGATGCAACCTTCTAGTCATCTTACTGGCCAGTAGACAACGGTCTGAACCCTAGTCTCTTTCTAAAGTACTCAAATGCATGCTTGGGCAGTGGCTTGGTGAAGATATCGGCCAATTGTTCCTTTTATTGCACATACTCAAGTATCACCTCCTTTTCTTGAACTTGTTTTCTCAAATAATGATACTTGATGGCAATGTACTTTATTTTAGCATGCATGACTGGATTCTTGGAAATGTTTATTGCACTTGTATTATCACAATAGATAATTGCTAGTTCTAGAATTTTCATATGCATACCTTCCAGTAACTGTTTGATCCATGCAATATTTGAGAAATTTTCAGCAGCGGCAACATACTCTACCTCTGTAGTAGACTGAGAGATGCATCCTTTCTTATTGTTGATCCCTGTGACAAGTCTGTCACCCATAAAGAATGTTCCTCCAATTGTGCTCTTCCGACCATCAATATTCCCATCCTAATCAACGTCGGTAAAGACCTTAAGTTCAATTTTTCCTTCTCTTCTATACCATAAGCCATATTCATTGGTATTCTTCATATATCTAAGGATTCTTTTCACAGCAGTCATATGTGAATCTCTGGGATTAGAAGAAAATCTAACAACTATTCCTACTGCATGTGCAATGTATGGTCTAGTATGTACAACATACATGAGTTTTCCAATCATAGATCTATACAAATTTTGATTTACCTCTAATGACTTGTCTTCCTTTTTCAACTTGCATCTAGTTACCATCGGTGTTCCAACTAGTTTGGACTCTTCCATCTTGAAAATTTTCAGTACTTCTTTGATGTATTTGGATTTTGTAATGAAAATACCTTCATCTTGTTGTATGATCTGTAGACCAAGAAAGAACATGATCTCTCCAAACATAGACATCTCAAACTCTTTTCTCATTTCATTGGCAAATGATTTGCATAGCATATCATTTCCTCCAAATATGATGTCATCAAAAAATATCTCAGCAATAAAAATGTTAGCATCAGTATCTTCCTTCAAATAAAGATTACTATTTTCACTAGTCCTTACAAATCCAATACTTATAAGATAGGAATGAAGTCTTTCATACCAGGCTCGAGGTGCTTGTTTCAATCCATACAGTTCTTTGTGCAGCCTACATACCATGTCCCTATTGTCTGGATCGACAAACCCTTGTGGTTGTTCAATGTATACCTCTTCTTCAAGTATTCCATTTAGGAATGAAGACTTGACATCCATTTGATATACCTTGAATCCTTTATATGCAGCATAAGCAAGTAATATTCTTACTCCTTCTAGCCTAGAAATAGGTGCAAAGGTCTCTCCATAGTCAATTCCCTCTTCTTGTGCATACCCCTTGCATACTAATCTTGCTTTATTTCTGGTGACTTCTCCATTCTCATTCAGCTTATTTCTGAATATCCATTTTGTACCGATGACATTCTTGTCATCTGGTCTTGGTACAAGTGTCCATGTCTTTTTTTTCTCTATCTGCTCAATCTCATTTTTCATAGCACTTATCTATTCATCATTATCAAGTGCAGCATTGATAGATTTCGGCTCATAACCACAAATAAGACATCTTGTATTTAGAGACTTACTTCTGGTTCTCATACTAGCCTTCTTATCTCCTATGATCTAGTTTTGTGGATGGTTCCTTCTGACATATCTGGCAAGTACAGGTTCAGCTCTTTGTCTATCAGCTTGATCATCATTTTTTCCTTCATTCTGTTCTCCATCACTTTGTGCATCATCTTGAGAAATATTCTGATCATCGGTATTTGTAGCCTGATGCTCAGGTGCAATGATCAGTTTCTCGGGAGCTCTACATTGTTGGTCAGGTAGAGTTTTAGGTTCCTCATTGTAAGAAAACCTATTGTAGTCCTCTGGTTCTTTAGTGTTTTCCTTTTCATTCTTCTTTTCAAATTCATCTATTTTACATTTGCACTTTCAACAATTTTGTTAGAGGCCTTGTTTAGACATTTATAAGTCTTGCTCTTGGTAGAATACCCTAGAAAGATTTCTTCATCACTCTTGGAGTCAATTTTTCCATTTCTATCATCTTATAAGATATAACATTGACTACCAAAATTTTTGAAATACCTCACATTAGGTACGTATCCATACCAAAGCTCATAAGGTGTCTTATTGGTGTCTTTCTTCAATTGTACTTTGTTTAATGTGTAAACAGTAGTATTGACAGCTTCCCTCCAGAAGATTTGGGTGATTCCTTTATCTATTATCAATGTCCTTGCACAATCAACTATGGATCTGTTCCTTCTTTCAGCAATTCCATTTTTTTGTGGTGTTCTTGGTGCAGAGACCTGTCTTTTGATTCAATGCTCATTACAAATGTTAGTGAATTCATCTGAAATCAATTCCCCTCCTCTATCTAACCTTAAGCATTTCAATTCTTTACCACTTTGTTTCTCAACCATTGCCTTGTTCCATTTAAACATTTTAAATGCTTTAGATTTATCTTTTAGAAACATGATTGTCATCATTCTAGAGTAATCATCAACAAAGAGAATAAAATATCTATCTCTATAATAACTCTTTTTCCTCATAGTTCCACATAAATTAGTAGAGACTAATTCTAGAATGGCATCAAATGTATGGGTTTTTCTTTTGAAACTAGACTTTGTCATCTTACCTTTTTGAAAATTCTTACACATGATGTTGTCGGGCTTGGTCATCGTTGATAAGCCTTTGACATTTCTCTTTTTGCTAATCTTTATCATGTTTTCAAATTTCACATGACACAATCTTTTGTGCCACATCCATATGTCTTTGTTAGTAGCAATCAAACAAGTGGTGTTAGTATCATTTAGATAGAATAAGTTACCTTTTGTCTGCTCACCGGTACCAATCAAATTTTCTGATTTATTGAAGATCTTTGCCTTCTTATTTTCAAATGCTACTCTGTGACCTAAATTATTCAACTGAGAAACACTCAATAGATTATAATTCAATCCATTTACCCAATAAGAATTTTCACATTTTATCTGGTTATTCAACATTATGGTTCCTCTACCTTCAATTGGACAAGGTGTGTCATTACCCATTCTTATTAAACCACCTTTATAGTATTCAAAAGTCTCAAACTTTTGCTTGTCATTGGTCATATGGTGAGTGCAGCCACTATCTATGATCAAGACATCATTTTTACTAACTTTAGATATGAGTGCAGTTTCTACATACCTTTCTTCATCATCATATGAATCATCTTTTACTGCCACAAACACCATCTCGATGTCTTCCTCAAATTCGGTGTCAGTAACATCATCTTTGTATTTTTCTAGGTAACTGGCCTTCTTTCCTTTGTCCTTATAGTCTCAGGTATCTCTTCTTTCTAATTATTAGTAGCTTCTTTAATCACCTCTGTTAGACTTCTTTTCAAATGATTTGTCATTACTTATGTCATCTTTTCTTCTGCTAGGACATCTTGCAGCAAAGTGTCCAATCTCTTTACAATTAAAACAAACAAGTGGTAATTTACCTTTGTATATACCTTTGCCTCTCTATATTCTTCTAGCCATAAGTGCTTCAATTTCATCAAGATCTTCTTCTTCACTTTCACTATCACTATCTTTTCTCATAGTGTGTTTATGACTTGATTTACTTATTCTCATAGAAGTTTTGAATGCAGACTCTATTTTTGGTAAGACACTATTATCAAAGTTATTCATCTCAAATGAAATCAGTCTTCCAATCAAACTATCTAGAGTAACACTGCTATTTTCTACTGCTCTCATTTCTTGAATAGTACATACTCTAATAGAATAAGTAGGTAGTAAGGTTCTTAGAATTTTACTTACCATTGTATCTTCTTCTAGTACACCTCCAAATCCTCGGATAGCATTGACTACCTCTTTGATTCTTGTGTTGTATTGTGTGATTTTTTCACCTTCTTTCATTTTGAGATCATCAAACTTTCCTCTAAGGCTTTCTTCTTTGGCTCTCAAAACATTCTTGTCACCACCATGTACAAGCATCAACCTATCCCACATCTGCTTTGCATTCTTGCAGATTTTGACATCTTCAAATTCAGCATCGGAGAGTGAGGAAGCAAGCTCTATCATCATGCAACTATGCTCATGCTTCTCTCTCATTTGTTCAACTGTTGGTGCTCCTATGGGAAACACATATTCAGTATCTAAGTATATAGTAACATAATTTCCAATACCTAATAAGTGGAGTCTTATTCTGCTCTTTCATGAAGCAAAATTTTATTTTTCCAACTTGGGCACATCTCATCTGTTCATCTTGTGATCTTTAGCTAAGGTCTTGAAACCTTCTTTTTAAGCACACAAGCTCTGATACCAATTGTTAGTAGTAACTAAGAGGGGGGTGAATCAGTGGCCTCAAAAATTAATCCTTAAATCTACCCTTAAAACTTATAACCACAAATTATGTCTATATTTATCTTCTATCCTACAAGATTAATGCCTTGAAATACTTTTATCAATTTACTACTTGTCGGATTGCTTTGCAAATATCTCTCTTGTATGATTACTGATAAGTAGTCATCTATTTCCCGAAACATAGTAAATATGCAGAGTATACTGATCAATCCATAAATGCATATGTGAAATGTAAAATAGTAAAGTAATAAAACATAAACACATAACACATGGATTTTTAACATGGAAACCCTGTTAAGGGAAAAACCACTGGGACTGGTACCCCAAATTTTCACTCTTCTGAAGTGGGCCCTGTTAAGAGCCAACCCTGTTAAAGGTTACAAACACACTGTTAGGTGTGACCTTGTTAGAATATTTAAAAGATAGTTTGTCACCTAGTATCTGGCATCTAATGCTACCATCCTTCATCAAACACTCACTTGGCTTGTCAATAGGTATCG
Source organism: Thuja plicata (assembly GCA_018584345.1). Lineage (NCBI taxonomy): Eukaryota > Viridiplantae > Streptophyta > Pinopsida > Cupressales > Cupressaceae > Thuja > Thuja plicata. Next base: position 120,581 of record MU224214.1, read on the forward strand.
GGCATATCCAATTCTAGTTTCGTGATCAAACTTTTTTATACTCCTTGGGATGTATCTCAATTGTAGAAGACTTTTAAGTCCTGCTCAGTTAAGAGACTTGATGCTTCAATGGTCTAAAACATTAATGATATGTTCATACATACAACTCAATTGCATATTTTAAGATATATTGTAAGTGCATTACCTCTCTGATCAATATAATCAATTCTATACCTTTGCTCCATACTATTCTTCTCTGTGATGTTGTCTCACTATTTGTCAGTGTCTGCAGAATCTAGCTTTTTCCTTAGCTTGATTGATCAGGTCTTAATGAAGAATTTCTTCTCCTTTAGAATATCTTTAGCATCTCCCCTCTTTTCTCGTCACCCCACACAATTCGTAATGAATTGGGTTTGTCTCTTTATAGACATGTTTTACCTTTTCTTGGCTTTAGATTGATTCTTGGTGTGATCCACAATTCTCGCCAATTAGATTTAAAGTAAACTCTTGTTTTATCTCAAAGAGATCTTCTTTCCAACTAGAAAAATCAGCTTTAAATCAATTACTTATCTCTGTCTTTATCTGGATGATTAAACTATTGATAAGTATCCATTAATTCTATTTATAGATTCTTGACAGCTAAGAATTTTGTCATTTTCTGAACTCTCTGTTCTATTGGTCAACACTCCAGTTAGTCATCGGTGATAACTGACTATTCCATCAGTGTGACTTCAGTTTTCATTAGGATCTCCATCCTTGTCTTTTTCGTCGGGCAACACTGTGATTTTGTCCGTCGGGTTACTCTATTTTTTTCTCATCGGTCAACACTGTAACTCTTCTCATTGGTAATGCTGTGCATTTTCTCATCAGGAAACACTGTGACTTTTCTCTTTTAGTTTGTCCATCGGCATGCACTCCATCAATGTATATAGTCACTTAGTGAATACTTGACTTATGTGCATTACTGATAGTGTAGCCTTTGATTCATTGGTTCTTTGAAGTCTTTGGTAGTATTTCTATGACCATACAGGTTATATCAAGTTGACATCAATGAAAATACAATACATTAACTAATTTAATGCCTTGCATGATCATCAACTTAACATCTTCAAACATTCAATAAGTTACATGTCATCACATATATGTACTCATATGGCCATGATCACTGAATTGATAGAGCGATGGAGGTGTGATACATCCACATTTCATCTTCCCATGGGAGATATTATAATGATAGTGAAGGAAGTATATAGGATGCTAAGACTACTCATACGCAGAGAAAAATTTATTACATAGATGAGAGAAGACCAATCATTGGTAATATTGTTGGTGGGGGTTGATGTCCCTCTTCATCATGGATATTTGTCCTTAGATAGGGCTTTAGCTCTAGCATTGGAAAAATGACAAATCTATTTCTATGTCTATGTATTGATTAGTAGAATTTGGTTTCCTAATAGAAGATAGAGGTATGTGGTATTAGTTATTATTTAGGTTTCTATAGAAGTGGTGGATAGGGATCAACCCAAGGTGTAGGCCACACTAGTATTGGAAGAGTTAAATAAGGAGCTCCACATTGTATGTTATAATTGAGGGCGGGCACAGTTTTGGGTATGTGACTTTATTATAGGTGTGGGAACGGGAGAATATTGATATTGCACGACCATAGGGAGAGTGGATATAGTAGATGAGGAGTCTCTAGTGTATAGTTGGGGCCAGCCACTTTATTATGAGGTTGTGGATGATGTAGATCACTAGCAGATTTCTTTTGATGGGGTGAGAGATGGTATCACCTAGAGACCATACATGGGATGGAAGGTTAGACAAAGGATTATAGACACATATCATTCATGAATACTCCCATGTATATTATAGTTCAATGAGAGAACATCACGAAGAGATACCACCCTAAAAGGGATAGATGCCAATTTGGATTTACATATAATGTGCTCGATCCGTGATAAAATTTAGAAGACTAACTCGGTAGAGGGTATCAGTTTTTTTCTATCATTGGGTAGGAGGGGTTTTATTCAAGAGTGGACTAAGCTACAACCATAGTTCTTGGATATAGGGGTAGGGTAGGAAAATCTAGATGTCACTCAAACATATATAGCATGGTGGATGGGGAGGATTTTGGAGGATGTGGGGAGATCATGGTTACCACCATTAGGAGTAAGGAAAAATAAATGGACACAAGAGGGGGTAGAGGGTATATTTGTATCAACCCACTTAGTCAACTGGGAGGGTGGAATAAGTGGCATTGAGAAGATAGGCACCAATAGCACCAATGAGGAGAGGAAGACGGAGATAGGGATAACAAAGAGTGATATAGAAGGTAGCTATAGGAGGAGATAGAGGGAGAGATGGGGGAGAGATGAGAATGTGTAGGTACAGGAACCCCAAGAAGAGGGTATAGATGGAGGATATGATGGTTAGGATTATGTAGAAGCTATGGATATAGATGAGAGTGCACAAGCACTGCCACAGGACAAGGGAGAAATAGAAGAACTACTACCACAAACATATAGCATAGGTACTAGATAGAGGCCAGTGGTACACATGTGTTCATCTACTAGGTTAGAGGTTGATTTAACATCAGTATCAATGGATCTAGTAGTAGAGATTGCATCATTGTGCAATTCATGAGAGAGATCTAATTGGAGGTACAGGGAGGTGGTTATCGGGAGGGATTTGCGCTGGGAGAGAGATTATTTGAAATTAGATAAGGATGGACTAAGGAGGAAGTATGACAGGTTGGTGGATGAGAGGGATGGATTAGTATAGGAGAGGGACTCAATAAGATATAATTTGGATGTGTTGTGACACGAGAGGGATGGACTAGTGAGGGACAAGGATGATGCCATACCAATGAGAGATGTCATGGATAAATCTTGGCAGAGGGTAGAGGATAGGGTAAGGAGATACCAGTGCAAGAGAGGTGAGGTGAAAAGAGGGGCTGGTGTGGGGATAAAATGTACTATTTGAATTTGTGGAAAGGAAGATGCATGAGATGAGGGAGTTATCCCATTATTCAAGATGGTACAACTCTTGATATGAGGCAATAGTGCCACCTAGGAGAGGGAGATATATGTAGCACCTCTGAGGATTATATAGCTTGTGAAATTTGAAGGTTCTATCTTGTGGATAAGTGGATTTAATAGTATAGGTGGGTCTATCCATAGTACAATTAGATTACCTTGGAGTATAGGATAAATTTAGAGGGGGGTCTCTAGAAGGAGCAGAGGATTAGTGGAATTATTAGAGTAGGGGTCATGGGTAGCTAGGAGGATAGGTGGAGGGTTAGATAAAGGGGAATCCATAGGACCAGGATAGTTGGACACCTCTAGGATAGGATCATGGCCTACATGTACAATAGTCAAGACAGGGGGCTCAATGATACCTTGTATAGTGCTCGATTAAATGATTTGCAAAGAAGATATTTATACTATATGAGATGCATATTTTTTATGTATCCTACAAATGTGCCTTATATGCTTTAACTAATGGATGGAATTTATTCTTTGATACATTTGTGTACCATCATATGTACCATGGATTGTGATGGACTATCATTTTTTTAGATACTTTTTATGATTTATGCAATGGGGAGAAAAGTGGCACGCCATATGTATGCGCACTTTTATATTTTCATGATACATGTATTATGATTTATGGATGGATGCATATGATATGGTTGACTAAGATGTTTTATGATGTTAGATTCTATGTGATGGGACTACATGATATGATATGATTATGCCTTACATGAGATGTAATAACTTACTTATGATGCAAGATGGAATTAATGCATATGTGATGCAATGTAAATGTATGACTATATGTTTGTATGTGTGATCATTATAGATTACTAAAGCTTATGATACATGACTTGAAATGTATTATTATGTGATGTGATGCTTATGTATGATTCTATATGATGTATGTGTATAATTAACTTATGAGTGAGTGAATGTGATTCTCTTATATAGGTGATGATGAATATGGATTCTAGTAACTAATAGTAATGAATATAAATGATAATGGAAATGTATTTGGACTAAATTTAATGCAAATGAATGACCGAGAATGTAATGCAAATGGATCAATGATAATAAAAATGAACTAATGAGATTGTAATGTAAGTGAACAAATGGTAATGAAATGATAATGAATGTAATGATAATGTCATGGAAATGAACCTAATGAGATGCAAATGAAAATGAACTAAGTGAAAAAGGAAATTAATGAAATAATAATGGAATGCAAGTGAATGAAATGATAATGGAATTAATGCAAATGATAATGTAAATGCACCTTAAATGAAAATGTAAATGAATGCAAATCATAAGGGAAATGCAACTTAAATTAAAAATAAAATGAATAAAAATGATAATGTGCATATGTCCTTTAATATAATGAAAATGAACCTAAATGAAGATGCAAATGGACTAAGTGGAAATGCAAACACTATGAGACCTAGTCACTTGAGATACTACCCAAAGAGGTGATGACATTAAGTTTTTCCATTAGTATACTTAAAGGGAAAAACATGATAAAGGTCATCGATATAAGCATAACTGACGAATAGCAAGCGTACCCGATGTGAAGACAAGACTATCGTGAAAATTCTAAGTATAGAATTTACCGACAAACATTGACAAGAGTCAAACCGACGACAAGCATAACCGAAAATAGATACATTTTTTAGAACATCATCGACGGAGCAGAAAAGGCATACCCAACTAACAGTTCAAGTAAGGAACACTGACGGAGAAGAAAACTGACAGACTGACAAAGAAGCCCAACCATCAGAACAGACAGTTAGTTACAGAACCCGCAAAAAGTGGATTTGACTTTCAACATCAAATAAAGCAATGTAATTATGTTTATAAAGTTTTTACTTGTTTTAAATACTTACTTGAGGGTCAAGAAAGCACATTATAAATGTTTTAAAGCATCCTAATGGATCTAAAACATATCTAACTAAAGATCAAGTTCAAGTTGTAAACCTTGGATCTAGAGTTAATTTGAAAAGCGTGAATCAATAATAGAGCTAGAAACTAGTATAAATAGATGTTCCATCATTTGTAATTTGTGTGACTTGTAATCATTTGACAAATTATAGTAGCCATGGAGAGAATCTAAGATGAAGAAGAGAATTCATGCAAAGTTTAGAAACAGATCAAACCAATTATCAAGAACACAGGAAGGTTACTGACGAACAAAGACAAGGTATTACTCAATCACTCAAGGTGATTACATATACATTGTAAGCCATATAGGGTTGTTATCAGCAATTAGAGATTGAATTCACTATCAGATCAACATTTATATTATATTTTCATTCTAACAAGTGCATCACAATAGAAATCCTTTTGTAGAAGGTGGACTTAACAGTTCTTTGATAAATCTCTTAATAGAGTGCACGCCTAACGGTGTTGCTAAAGCTTCAAACAAAGTAGATCCTAACAGATCTCCACTCTAATACTCCTAACAGGGTAGATCATTAGAAGTGATCAATTTTAAGCCTTTATCGGCTCCCTTCTTATCTGCAGATAGTGAAGTTTTGTGGGTAGACATCCCCACCGCAGTTTTTACTTCCTAAAAGGATTTTTCTACGATATCACATCATTTGTTATGTGTTATTTATTTTCATGAATGTTTCTTGAATGTTTATACATGTAAAGAACTTATATTATGATTACACATAAATAAGCAAAGATGAACAAATAGATAGGCATATACAAATCTGATGACAAAAAGGTTAATGGGCCAACCACATAAAAAGTTTTAGAGGTATTGATTCACCCCTCCCCTCTCAGTACATCATTCCAATAATTCCAACAATTGGTATCAGAGCTAAGTCTCTTTCTTGAAAAGCTTAAAGAATTAAGAGAAAATATCCACACAAAGGAAAAGTACAGACTGGACAAGACTATTGAGAATGAGCAGTTGCAAATTCAGATTTAATATGACCAGTATAAAGAGGCGAGATTAAGCATGATAAAGTTTCTTGATGAAAGAAATATCATGGAAACTAGGCTTAATGAAAAATATTATCAAGAAGAGGAGATCCCAAACTACTTCAATTATGTTGAATCATCAACGAGAAAAACTTTAGACACATCAGTAGAAGAGACCACAAGTCTACAAGAAGTCAATCTACATCTGACAGAGCAAATCAAGATGCTATAAATCAGTCAAGAGACTCAGATGGTAAAAATGATTGATGTCATGAATGATTCAAGAAAACCTGTATCAGAGAGAACATTGGCTATTGATGATAGGAGGAAAATAACAAAGAAGCTACAAGAAAAAGAATCAGAGATTCAAAGACTCACTGATCATCACCATGAGATTACCAACCAAATTATTCTCATGAGTCAAGAAGCAAACAGATTAAATATTGAACTCATTGAAAGAATACAGATCATCGGTGAGCTAAGGGAAGAAAATGAGAAACTAAAGCATGAAGTTAAAATTCAGAATCAGCACAATGAATTGATCAAGAAAGCTGGAGATAGCAATAAAAGAATGGATGATTTCCTTGACGGTCAAAGAAGAGTCAAAAAATACACGGTAATAGGGTACACTGACAATGGAGATCCATCTAATCAATCAAATCAAAATAATGTTTATACAACTCCAAGAACCAAGAAGCTGTCATGCAACCACTCTGGAAAACTAGGCCACACCTCAAATGTTTGCAGAAATAGAATGAAAGGTATCCCTCAATCACAATCTACTTTCATTGGTAATTGTTATAAATGTCACAAGCAAGGACACAAGGCATATGAATGAATATCCAAGGTGACAAATCCAAAGAAGGAAACCTATATGGACTGATGACATGTAACTGATTGAATGATTGATAATGTTAAGTTGAAGATGATGCAAGACATTAAATTAGTTAATGGTTTGTATTGTCATTGATGTCAACTTGATATCATCTGTACGGTCATGTACATAATGCCAAAGACTTTAGAGAATCAATGGAACAATGATTATGCTTTCAAAAATAAAAGTCAAGTATTCACTAAGTGACAAACCACACCGACGGAGTGCACACCATCGGTAAAGGCAGAGGAAAAAGTCATAGTGATACCTGACGAGAAGAAGATAGTGTTTCCTGACAAAGCAAAACCCTATGATTCCCGATGGACGGAGATCCTGAAGCTAACTAGAGTTACACTGATGGAACTAGCAGTTGTCACCAACGACAAACTACAGAATTGACTGACAGAACAAAGAGTTCAGAAAATGACAAAATATCTAGCTGGTAGAGCTTAAGGATAGACTTCACTGGTTGTTTTATTTTTTTTATTCAACCACAGTTAAGTAATTAATTTAAAGAAGATTTATATAGTTGGCAAAAAGATAACTATGAGATAAATCAGGAGTTAAAGCCGTAAATCAAATTGGCTGGATTGTTTTTCATGCCAAGAATCAAGAATCAAGAACCATGAATTAAGGAAAATCATATCTATATAAGAGACAAGCATAATTCATTTCCACAAGCAATCAGATACATGAAAGGGGAGTGAAAAGAAAGAGGATGTTGAAGAGAAACTGGTGAAGGATAAAACTTCATACAGTCCAGATCAATCAAGCTGAGGGAGAGCTAAATAATTTTGCAGACACCGACGAACAGTGAAAAACAGCATCACAGAGTAGAAAGTGTGGAGAAAAATTAATTGAATTGATACATTGATTAGACAGGTATTGTACTTAAATAGATCTGAAAATCTGAAATTCAAAGTTGCATTAAAAATAGTTCATAATGTTTCAGTTTAACCATTGAAGCATCAAGTCTCTTAACAGAACAGGACTTAACCGTCTTCTATAATTGAGGTATATCCTAATAGATTGCCAAAAATTTTGATTCATGAAAGTAGCATTGAATTTTCATAAAGCTTATTGACAACCTAAGAAGAAGGTTGATTCAAGGATGGTAGCAAGATTTTCCTAAAGCCTATTGACAGTCTAAGAAGGAGATTGATTCAAGGATGGTAGCAAAATAGATGTCAGATACTAAGTGACAACCTATATGTATAAAATCCTCTAACAAGGTCTCACTTAACAGTGTGTTTGTAACCTTTAACAGGGTTGGCTCCTAACAGGGCTCACTTCAGAAGAGTGAAAATTTGGGGTACCGGTCCTAGTGGTTTTTCCCTTAATAGGGTTTCCATGTTAAAATCCATGTGTTATGTGTGTATGGTTTATTACTTTATTTTTTTACAGTTCACATATGCATTTCTGGATTGATTGGTATACTCTGCATATTTACTGAGTATCGGTAAATAAGTTTTACTACTTATCGGTTATCAAGGAGAATAAGGACAGACAAGGTAAACCGACAGACAATTAATTATTTCAAGTACTTCAAGGCATGCATCTTGAAGGGACTTAATTATCTAAGGTGTATTGATTGGTGGATTAAAGTTTAAAGGATAAATTTTTGATGCCACTAATTCACCCCCCCCCCCCTTTTAGTTATTACTAACAATTGGTATCAGAGCTTGTGTGCTTAGAAGGAAGGTTTTAAGACCTAAGTAAAGATCACAAGATAAACAGACGAGATGTGCCCAAGTTGAACAAAGACAACTTTGCTTCATGGCAAAACAGGATAAGACTCCATCTATCAGGTATTGGTAATGATGTTACTCAATACTTAGATACTGAATATGTGTTTCCTACAAGACCATTGACAATAGATCAATTGAGAGTGAAGCATGAGCATAACTACATGGTTATAGAACTTCCTTCCTCACTCTTTGATGCTGAATTTGAAGATGTCAAGGATTGCAAAACAGCAAAGAAAATGTGGGACAAACTGAAGCTTATACATGGAGGTGATACAAATGTTCTAAGAGCCAAGACAGAAAGCCTTAGAGGAAATTTTGATGATCTCAGAATGAAAGAAGGTGAAAACATCACACAGTACAGCACAAGAATAAAAGAATTAGTCAATGCTATACGAGGTGTTGGAGGTACACTTGAAGAGGAGACAGTGGTAAGTAAAATATTAAGAACCTTATTGCCTGTATATGCTATTAGAGTCTCTTCTATTCAAGAAATGAGAGCAGTAGAAAACAATACATTTACTCTTGATAGCTTAATTGGTAGACTAATTTCATTTGAGATGAATAAATTTGACAATAGTGTCTTACCAAGTTTAAGCAAATCCAACCATAGATGCTCATCTAGAAGGGATAGTGAAAGTGAAAGTGAAGAATAAGATCTAGATGAAATAGAAGCACTAATGGCTAGAAGAATACAAAGAGGCAAAGGTAAATATAAAGGCAAGTTACCACTTGTATGATTTAATTGTAAAGAAATTGCACACTTTGCTGCTAGATGTCCTAACAGAAGAAACGATGACAGAAGTGATGACAGATCTTTTGAGAAGAAGTCTAATAGAGGTGATTACAAAGATTACAGAGGTTACCGACGATCAGAAAGAAAAGATACCCGAGACTAGAAGGATAAAGGCAAGAATGCTAGCTACCTAGCTACTTGCAAAGATGAAGATAATGACATCGAACCTGATGATGACATCGAGATGGTATTTGTAGCTGTGAAGGATGATTCAGATGAAGATGAAAGGTATGAAGAAACTGCACTCATATCTAAGGTTAGTAAGAATGATATCTAGATTATAGATAGTGGCTGCACTCACCATATAACTGGTGACAAAGAAAAGTTTAATACTTTTGAATACTATAATGGTGGTATAGTAAGAATGGGAAATGATACACCTTGTCCAGTTGAAATTAAAGGAACAATAATGCTAAATAACCTGATTAAATGTGAAAATTCTTATTGGGTAAAAGGATTGAATTACAATATGTTGAGTGTTTCTCAGCTGAATAATTTAGGTCACAGAGTAGCATTTGAGAACAAGAAGGAAAAGATCTTCAATGAATCGGGAAATCTGATTGGTACCAGTGAATAGACCAAAGGTAACGTATTCTATCTAAATGATACTAACACCACTTGCCTAATGACTAGAAATGAAGACATATGGTTATGGCACAAAATATTGTGACATGTGAATTTTGACAACATGATGAAAATAAGCAAAATAAGAATTGTAAGAGGCTTACCGATGATGACAAAGCTAGACAACATCATCTGTAAAAATTGTCAAAAAGGTAAAATGACAAAGTCTAGTTTCAAAAGCAAAACCCATACATCTAATGATATTCTAGAATTAGTCCATACTGACTTATGTGGACCTATGAGGACAAAGAGTTATTATGGAGATAGATATTTTATTCTCTTTGTTGATGATCACTCTAAAATGATGACAGTCGTGTTTTTGAACCAAAAATCTGAAGCATTCAAGATGTTTAAATGGTATAAAGCTATGGTAGAAAAACAAAGTGGTAAGGATCTAAAAATTCTAAGATCAAATAGAGGAGGAGAATTTATATCAGATGAATTCACTAATTTATGTGATGAGCATGTTATGAAAAGACAAGTTTCTTTACCAAGAACACCACAACAAAATGGGATTGCTGAGAGAAGAAATAGATCAATAGTTGATTGTGCAAGAACACTGATGATAGAAAAGGACATCACCAAAATATTCTAGAGGGAAGCTGTCAGCATTATTGTTTATACACTTAACAAAGTAAAATTGAAGAAAGACACATAGAAGACACCTTATGAGCTATGGTATGGTAAAACACCCAATGTAAGTTACTTCAAAATATTTGGTAGTCAATCTTATGACTTAAAGGATGATAGGAATGGAAATCTTGATGCCAAAAGTGATGAAGGTATTTTTCTGGGGTATTCTACCAAGAGCAAAGCTTTTAAATGTCTAATCAAGGCTTCTAACAAAATAGTTGAAAGTGAAAATGTAAAGATTGATGAATTTGCAGAAAAGAATGAGCTGGAAAGAAAAAAAGAACCAAAAGACTACAACAAGTTTGTATATTATGAAGAACCCATAACTCTACCTGAGCAACAGTGCTTAAGTCTAGAACAACAGAATGTTGCAACTGACGGTCAGAATGTTGTTACCAACGGTCAGGGTAATGATCAAAATAATGTGCAAGGTAATTAAGATCAAGCTAATACATAAAGAGATGTACCTGTACCTGCAAGATATGTAAGAAGGAACCATCCAAAGGAAAAGATCATAGGAGATAAGAAATCTGGTACAAGAAAAAGAAGTAAGTCTTTAAACTCAAATTGCTTAATTTGTGAGTTTAAGCCAAAATCTGTCAATGCTGCACTAGATAATGAAGAATGGATAAGTGCTATGAATGATGAGATTGAACAGATTGAGAAGAACAAGATGTGGTCACTTGTGCCAAGACTAGATGACAAAAATGTCATCGGTACTAAATGGATTTTCAGGAACAAACTAAACGAGAATGGACAAGTCACAAGGAACAAAGCAAGACTAGTATGCAAGGGGTATGCACAAGAGGAAGGTATAGACTATGGAGAAACCTTTGCACCCATTGCTATACTAGAAGGAGTAAGAATACTACTTGCTTATGATACATATAAAGGATTCAAATTATATCAAATGGATGTCAAGTCAGCATTCCTAAATAGAATACTTGAAGAAGAGGTATACATTAAACAACCATAAGGGTTTGTGGATCCAGATAAGAGGAACATGGTATGTAGACTTCAAAAAGCCTTGTATGGATTGAAACAAGCTCCCAGAGCCTGGTATGAATGACTTCATTCGTATCTGATAAGTATTGGATTCATAAGGACTAGTGAAAATAGTAATCTTTATTTGAAAGAAGATACTAATGCTAACACTTTGATTGCTGAAATATTTGTTGATGACATCATATTTGGAGGAAATGACATGCTATGCAAGTCATTTTCTAATGAGATGAGAAAAGAGTTTGAGATGTCTATGTTTGGAGAGATCAACTTCTTTCTTGGTCTATAGATCATTCAACAAAGTGAAGGTATTTTCATTACACAATCCAAATACATCAAAGAGGTCCTGAAAATATTCAAGATGGAAGATTTCAAACCTTTTGGAACACTGATGGCTACTGGATGAAAATTAACAAAGGAAGATAAGACAATAGAGGTAAATCATACTTTGTATAGATCAATGATAGGAAAACTCATGTATGTTGTACACACTAGACCAAATATTGCACATGCAATAGGAATTATTGCTAGATTTTCTGCTAACCCCAGGGAATCACATATGACTGATGTGAAGAGAATCTTAAGATATCTGAAGAATACTAAGGAATTTGGCTTATGGTATAGAAGAGAAGGAAAATTTGAAATAAAAGAGTTTACCGACACTGACTGGGCTAGAAATCATGATGATCGATAGAGCACAACTTGAGGAGCATTCTTTATGGGTGACAAACTTGTCACGTGGATTAGCAAAAACAAATGATGCATCTCTCAGTCCACTACAGAAGAAGAATATGTTTCTACTGCTCAAATATTGCATGTATCAAATAGCTATTGGAAGGTATGCATATGAAGATCTCAGAACCAGTGATTATCTATTGTGATAACACCAGTGCAATAAACATTTCCAAGAATCCAGTCATGCATGCAAAGACTAAACACATTGCCATCAAGTATCATTATTTAAGAGAAAAAGTTCAAGAAAAAGAGGTGATACTTGAATATGTGCAATCAAAAGAACAATTGGCTGATATATTCACCAAGCAACTGCCCAAGGATACATTTGAGTACTTGAGAAAGAGACTAGGGGTCAAACCCATGTCTACCAGTCAGTAAAGGACTGAAAGTTGTATCAGCCATATATTATCAGAATATCATCCATGTTGATGCAAGTGAAAGATGAACCTCAAAGCTACATCTATAGACAAAAAGGTATATATCAAAACCAAGCACCAGAGCATATTGTTGTACTGATGATAGATAAGGGAAATTCACAGAATATATTATGGATAGAATAAAATAATTGTTTGACATGAATGACAGATATTTGTAAAATATTTGTTTGGCATTATTGTCAAAGGGAGAGAATGTATCCATATAATCACAAGAGGTTATCCATTATCAGATTACTCCAAACAGGGAGAAATAGGGAAAGAATTTGTAAGAAGAAATCATATACAAACGGAGAGTTGCTGACATCATATACAAAGAGAGAGTTGCTGACAAAAGACAGAGACATCAAAGAAGAAGAATAGTCAAAAGAGAGAAATTGACACAGAAAGAGAACACAACACATCAGAAGAAGAAACATAGAAAGATACAAGAATAAAATCTAAGCTAACACGGAGCTTACCGGCAGTTAGCCATTTTTATCAGTTATCAAAACAAACTGTTTGGTAATTTGATGAATCTCAACAATTGTATTTCATATTGTATTAGAAATAGTATAGTATGATAATTGTAATACCCCAAAATTGGCACCTAATAACTTAATCAATTTTGGTGCATTTTCTTATCTTCGAAGTCTTATTTTATTAGACAAATTCGTCTCCTAATTGACTTTAATCATGCAGAAAACCCAAATTTGCATAAATCTGACATTACAATTTAATTCCTAAATCTAAAATGATTATTAGCTAAAACCCCTATGATTAATTGATTTAATC
>MU224214.1:142646-153657 GCA_018584345.1 Thuja plicata
AGTTCAATTAGTTAATCAATTCTAGCTTACAAGTATTTCAATTCCACATCTTAAGCATGTTCAATTCATAGAATAGCTTCATTTTCATTATATTTAGTTGCTGATTTCTCACTTTCAATGGCTATTTCACACACATTTGCACTCTAAAAATCCTCCATATTAGAGCAGATCCGGTTGTTGGCTCTCGTTCTGAGGGTATACTACAACAATCACTCCTAATTAGGAGGCAACAGGTCGTCTCAATCCCTTCGTAGAGCAAACAATTCAATGTTTGTCTTTGTGAATCCATGGATTGAATAATGACTATGTTGAGTTTCTTGTTGGATTGAGAGGTCACGTTCAGCAATAAACAATAATATAGTATGTTTCCATCAATGCCAAAGGGAGAGATTGATGAAATGTAGCTGATTGAATGATTGATAATGTTAAGTTGAAGATGATGCAAGACATTAAATCAGTTAATAGTTTGTATTGTCATTGATGTCAACTTTATATCATATGTACAGTCATGTATATAATGCCAAAGACTTCAAAGAATCAATGGAACAATGATTATGCTTTCAGCAATAAAAGTCAAGTATTCACTAAGTGACAAACAACACCGACGGAGTGCACACCATCGGTAAAGGCAGAGGAAAAAGTCACAGTGATACCCGACGAGCAGAAGATAGTGTTGCCCGATGAAGAAAAATCCTATGATTCTCGACGGACAGAGATCCCGAAGCTAACTGGAGTTACATTGACGGAACTGGCAGTTGTCACCGACGATGAACTACAGAATTGACTGACAGAATAGAGAGTTCAGAAAATGACAAAATATCTAGCTGGTAGAGCTTAAGGATAGACTTAACTGGTTGTTTTATTTGTTTTATTCGACCACAATTAGTTAATTGATTTAAAGAAGATTTATACAGTTGGAAAAAAGATAACTATGAGATAAATCAAGAGTTAAAGTCATAAATAAAATTGGCTGGATTGTTTTTCACGCCAAGAATCATGAATTAAGGAAAATCAAGTGTATATAAGAGACGAGCATAATTCATTTCCACAAGCAAACAAATACATGAAAGGGGAGTGGAAAGAAAGAGGATGCTGAAGAGAAATTGGTGAAGGATAAAACTTCATACAGTCATGATCAATCAAGCTGAGGGAGAGCTAAAGAATTCTATAGACACCGATGAACAGTGAAGCATAGCATCACAGAGCAGAAAGTGTGGAGAAAAAGGAATTGAATTGATACATTGATCAGAGAGGTATTGTACTTAAACAGATCTAAAAAATTTCAATTCAAAGTTGCATTAGAAATAAATCATAATGTTTCAGTTTAACCATTGAAGTGTCAAGTATCTTAACAAAGCAGGACTAAACCATCTTCTATAATTGAGGTATATCCTAATAGATTGTAAAAAAGGTTGATTCATGAAAGTAGCATTGAATTTTCATAAAGTCTATTGACAGCCTAAGAAGAAGGTTGAATCAAGGATGGTAGCAAGATTTTCCTAAAGCCTATTGACAGTCTAAGAAGGAGGCTGATTCAAGGATGGTAGAAAAATAGATGCCAGATACTAAGTGACAACCTATATGTATAAAATCCTCTAACAAGGTCGCACTTAATAGTGTGTTTGTAACCTTTAACAGGGTTGGCTCCTAACAGGGCTCACTTCAGAAGAGTGAAAAATTGGGGTACCGGTCCCACTGGTTTTTCCTTTAACAGGGTTTCCATGTTAAAATCCATGTGTTATGTGTGTATGGTTTATTACTTTATTGTTTTACAGTTCACATATGCATTTCTGGATTGATTGGTATACTCTACATATTTACAGAGTATCGATAAATAAGTATTACTGCTTATCGGTTATCAAGGAGAATAAGGACAGACAAGGTAAATTGACAAACAGTTAATTATTTCAAGTATTTCAAGGCATGCATCTTGTAGGGACTTAATTATCTGAGGTGTATTGATTGGTGGATTAAAGTTTAAAGGATAAATTTTTGATGCCACTGATTCAACCCCCCCCCCCCCCACCCCCCTCTCAGTTATTACTAACATGGACAAGTACTGTACTACCTGCAAAATGAATGGACATACATGTCAGGAATGCTAGAAAAATAATAAGAAAACATGGACACCAAAAGAACCTAATAATGGCTACAAACCAACAAGAAAAAGTAACTCATATGTTTCAGACTATAACACATGGGTAAATTGCACAGCATGTGGAAGGTATGTTCATATATCTTCCAACTGTATCAGAAAATGGACTAGAAAACCAAGAGGATGGTTCAATCTAGGAATGGCATGTTTACATTGTCATAAGGTTGGACATGTGATAAAATATTGTAAAGATCAACTGAAAAAAACAAGTACTTATCCCAATGGAAATACCATTGATGACATCAAGAAGATAAGAAACAAGATGTGGGTAAAATCTACAAACACTGAAGGTGCTGGAACAAGCAATGCAAATGATGATGCCCCATCCAATGGATCTAGTGGCATCACCATTTCCAACTAAACTACACAAGTAAGTATAGAATTGCATTATGACAAGTTATAATTTGCATCAGTTCCATTTACATATTGATCATATAGACAAATCAGCATTATTAAAGATGCACTATATTGTCACTTGTAAATGTTATTGAAAAATAACCATTGGTTATTGGATACAAATTTGCATCGGTGAACATACATAGAAAAGTTAACACTACTTACTGGAATGTATCGGTCATTACACAAAAGCCAAGTCGCTAAGTGTAAACTGATGGACATTAGTGATCCTTGAGCCATTGAAAGCTATCTTCGCCACTTTACCAACAATCATCAGTGAAGTCACCAAAGCTGCTAACAACCCTGACACTTTGCGCCTACACCGAAGATGTTATTTATGCCTCAACCAATGAACTAAGTATTTGTATACCGACAAGTTGTTGTGCATTAATGACAACCTAGGGCACAAAAGTTATAAAAGTTTGACAGCAGAACTCATTTTGCACCCACAATTTTTGAGCAACTAAGAGAGCCAAGTAGAGCGATTGAAGAGAAAATTGAAGTGCGACCACAACAAGATTCCTACTCAGCTCAAAGGATTCATGAGAAATCATAGGGTTCAGTAAGTACCTGCATTCACCGACCCTATTTAATTTATGAAAAACCCTAAATTTCTGAAACATGATGGCATCTACTTCAAGAGTTGAAAAATTGAAATAGGATAAAAGGAAAATGATCAATCTTATCAGTAGAGGCACTTGTGTTGAACCAAAATACAAGCTGCACCCAGAAATCACATCACAACCTGATGATTCTGAAGCATTCTCCAGAATCCCACCTAGGTTTTTACTAGTAGAGGACGTAAGGTCCTATATACACTGCAAGATCTCAGAATTGGGAGATCTAGATCTAGATAATGCCTATAGGGAACTATGTGATGAAGCTGGCAACCTGAAAGAAGAGCACAAGCATATGGAAGTGAAAGGACTCGTGAATGCATTACACTTTCCCAGAGTTTTCAAAATAGAATGGATACGAATAGTTCTCAGCAATGCATAACCAGAATTTATGGCTTAATAAGCCAAAATGAATAACAAAGGATTTTATTCATGTAGTTACTGGATATCCTATGACCAAAAAACCATAAGCTCACAAGCACCCATCCCTGAAGGAAGTGGAAAAGCTAACTGGTGCAAAATCAGACAAGAGAGATCTCAAGGTCAGCACTATCACCGACGAAGAACTCAATTTTGGTGCATGTATGGTAAGATACAAAATATTTTAGGCAAGCAGAATGAATAGCATAGCAAGCACTACTATGAGCACAGCTTACAAAATCATCAAACAAGAAAAGAATATGGATCTTGCAGAGATACTATTGAATCAACTTGAGGATAACATGAACACCATAAGATCTTCTAGAACAAACACTTTTAAGTTTGGTTCCCTCATTATGTGCATATTCTTTTACTTTGAAGAATACTTTCCTTCCATATGCAAAATAGTATGGGATACAAGCATACCTGTAACCATATAGATATGTGAGCATATAGAGTCACTAGGAACTAATTTTGATGACATAATGAATGAGTATTTCAAAAGCATTAAGGAAATGTTGCAAGCTAGAACAAGGATACCTGGAAGTTTGATAGAAGAACACAAAGAGGACATATGTTTTATGGTAGATACTAATTTTACTTATATCCAAGCAGTAGTACCTAGGAAGTCCTGGCTTTCACATTTAGAATATGAGATCAGAATAGGACAAGCCAATGAGTGCATCAAGGCACTATTCAATGAACCAATTGACAACAAGCAAGCAAGATTTGGCACCTATGAGGAAGCCAAACAAAAGATCAAGATAGATCTTGTTGTCAAGAAGATTGTAAACAAGAACGACAAGATGGTTAAAAACTTAACCAAGAAGTTTGTAGTTACTAAAGAAGGTGAAGAGGAAACAAAAGGTAAGGAGGAACAAACCAAAGGCAATCACCTATCGGTGAAGAAGTAGAAAAGAATGACTAAGAGGGTGCACAATCAGATTCTCCACCTCCTCCTACACCCAAGAAAGCAAGAACAATAGTTTCTTCAAGAAAAAGAAGCCAAACTACAAAGGAATCAACTCCTTCACCATTACAGAAAGGAAAAGTGAGGATATATAAGAGAAAACCAGCTCCTCAAAAAGAAAAATAGACCAAAAGGAGGAAGATGACTAGAACTCAAGAATATCTAGAAGACTTAGCTATGGATGAAGCTGATATAGAAATACAAAAGGAAAAAGAACCTTTGGTCCCTACAAAAATTGATAAAATATGCAAGAATATTTCAGAATCACAGTCTATTTCTGATCCTAACATTAAGAAATGGTTAAAATTCAGTACAGAGGATCAAAATAAGATTGAAGAAACAATAATTGCTAAAATGTGCAAACATCATTATGTTCCACTACAATTCTTAGAATATGACGTTCCCAAAGAACTATCAGAGAGATTGTCAGCTAGATGGACATTTGCACTACATCAAGAAAAGGAAATAAGAGAAAGAGTACTTGTTACTCTTATGCCTTTTGATTCAAAGAAGGAAGAAATTATTGAGATGATGAAGAAGCATGAAAAGGAGTTCTCACCAAAAATGAGAGCATATGAATTTCTCAAAGGGAATTTAATTGATCTTGATCAAAATAGCATTAAGAAGTGGTGCAAGATACTCAAAAATCCCACTAAGGAAGCTAGCTCGAAGAAGGAACAAATCATCATTAAAGACATACAAGATGACTCATCTATGGAATTGGATAGAGAAGATAGAAATCTAGTAGGCCCCAAACATACTGACATTGTAGATGAAGTATGGCCAGACACTACTCTTGACAACACTCAAAGTGAGGAGAGTCAAAATCCACCAAGTCCAATTCATATTGACTTGAGTAAAGAAGAAGAAGTTACCAAAGAAGACTTGACAATAAAAGATAACATAACTGATGATATTAATAATGAATCATGGTTATATAACATTGTCAATGACATTACAGAAAAAGAACCTACCGAAGAAGTGCAAAAAGATGAATATATCAATGTTGCACAGGGCAATACCGACAAACAGGATTCGACTATTAACACTGCAGAAGTCAATACACCGACAAACATGAACATATTAATTGATGCTATTGATATTGAATCAAGTCAAGAGAAATCATCTTAGAAAGATGATGATATACCCAAGGACATGGGTAATGATGAAAATAAAGATGCATCAAATACTCAAAAGGATACAGATATAGCGATGAAAGATGCAATCAACACTCAGCAAGAAATGTCTACTGAAAAAGACAAAGGAGAAGATAACAAGATAGATGAAACATTGAGAAAGGATGAAGAGAAAGAAAAGAGTGAAGAATTCAAGCAGGATGAAATCATGAAAGAAAAAGAAGATAAATCTATTGATACACCCAAGGCCAATGAGGAGACATCTTCACAAAACCAGTCGATGGACTCTGAACAGAAAAAATAAGATGCTTCATCTTCTCGACCCTCACCTACCAAATCAATCCAATCTCAAGCTCTACAAATGGTAGTACACTAATCTGCCTCCCAGCCAAAGAAGAAAAATAAAAAGGCATTGAAGAAAGATATCTTGGTTGTCACACTTGATGAGGTAATAGAAATACCCAAGTGGGATGTATCTACTTTAGATACTGAAGCACTTCAAAAGTTTGGAGTGATGTGTCAGAGAAAGGTAATTCAAGAGAAAATGAAAAAGGTGCATAGGGAAGCCCAAGCACTTGAATAGGAAAGGGACATTTTACAACAACGTTTTCCAGATATCAAACTCGAAGATAGCATATCAGTCATGGAACAAATAGCAGTTCTTACCGACACCATCACAAATCAGAATGTAGATGCAGAGAAGGCAATGGAAGAACGGGCAGAGATGAAGTATCAACACAAACTTGTTGAAAAGATCAGCCAAGAAGTGGCAGAGAACAAGGTAAAGCTATCTAAACTAGCAAGTGAATAAGAACCAATGATTGATGAAGTTGTTACCTTATTTCATAAATTGTGCACATTAGAAAATTTCACTAAAGAAAATAGTGAAAAGCTGTCACAAATAGATTTAGATCTAACAGCTAGTACACTAAGTTTAACCTCTGATGAAAACACAATAAAGCTGCATCATGAAAATATTACAGAGGTAAACAGATTGAGACAAGAAATATGGGATGCAGAGACACAATTCAGAAATGAGGTTACAGAGCTACAAGCTCATATTTTTCCAAACCTCACCACTCTGCAACAGCATATAAAAGATGCACAAAATCTAATCACCACCCCAGAAATGTATGTGGTAGACAGTATATATGACATGCATGTGAGGATATCACTTGAGCATATGGCTCTTGAGAATTTAAATGAGAAATGGGAGAAAATGATGGAGGAAATCAAAGCCTCACACTCTCACATTTTTGAAAAGATGTAAGTACATTTTCCCTCATTATCAAAAAAGGAGGAATATATACATATGTACAATATACTTTAGTAGAAAAAGGAGGAATGGATACAGATATGTATAATGTATGTACAGTAAGGATAGATATGTACATAAACTTACACTTACAGGCATATGCATAGGGGGAGTCATTTCATGACTAAGGAAGAAGTATACACAGGTGTACATACTAATGCATCAAGTATGTTGCACATATCAGTTTTTGATACTAATGTCAAAGGGGGAGATTGATGACATTAAGTTTTTCCATTAGTATATTTAAAGGGAAAAACATGATAAAGGTCATCGATATAAGCATAACCGATAGATAGCAAGCATACCTAACAAGAAGACAAGACTATTGTGAAAATGCTAAGTATAGAATTTACCGACGAACATTGGCAAGAGTCAAACCGATGACAAGCATAACCGATGACACAGTTTTTAGAACATCACCGACAGAGCAGAAAAGGCATACCTAAAAAATAGTTCAAGTAATGAACACTGACAAAGAACAAAACCAATAGACTGATAGAGCAGCCCAACCATCAGAATTGACAGTCAGTTACAGAACCCGCAAAAAGTGGATCTGAATTTACACGTCAAATAAAGTAATGTAATTCTATTTATAGAGTTTTTAATTTTTTTAAATACTTACTTGAGGGTCAAGCAAGCACATTGTAAATGTTTTTAAGCATCCTAACAGATCTAAAACATATCTAACTAAAGATCAAGGTCAAGTTGTAAACCTTGGATCTAGAGTTAATTTGAAAAGTGTGAATCAAGAATAGAGCTAGAAACTAGTATAAATAGATGTTCCATCATTTGTAATTTGTGTGACTTGTAATCATTTGACAAATGATAGTACCCATGGAGAGCATCTAAGCTGAAGAAGAGAATTCATGCAAATTTCAGAAACAGATCAAACCAGTTATCAAGAACACAGGAAGGCTACCGACAAACAGAGACAAGGTATATTCAATCACTCAAGGTGATTACATATACATTGTAAGCCATACAGGATCTGTTATCAGAAATTAGAGATTGTATTCACTATCAGATCAACATTTATATTGTAGTTGCATTCTAACAAGTGCATCACAACAAAAATCCTTTTGTAGAAGGTGGACTTAATAGTTCTTTGATAAATCTGTTAATAGAGTGCACACCTAACGGTGTTGCTAAAGCTTCAAATGAAGTAGATCCTAACAGGTCTCCACTCTAATACTCCTAATAGGGTAGATCATCAGAAGTGATCAATTGTAAGCCTTTACTGGCTCCCTTCTTATCTGTAGATAGTGAAGTTTTGTGGGTAGACATCCCCACCATAGTTTTTACTACCTAACAGGAGTTTTCTATGATATCACATCATGTGTTATGTGTTATTTGTTTTCATGAATGTTTATACATGCAAAGAACTTATATTATGATTACACATACATAAGCAAAGATGAACAGATAGATAGGCATATACAAATCTGATGACAAAAAGGTTAATGGGTCAACCACATAAAAAAAATTAGAGGTACTGATTCACCCATCCCCTCTCAGTACACCATTCCAATAATTCCAACAAGAGGGATGAAAGACTCAAGAATATGTGCACATCCCTAATCATGACCAATTAGGTAAAATATTTAGTGAGGGGAAGATCTTGAATTAATACATGTGAAATGATGATAAAAAGATCATGGAGATTGAGCACCCTTGAAAATGGGTTGCCAATGTATTGATAACTTATTATGATTAAGAAACATCAGTGACTAGAAAAGTTATAAAGAATCAAGTCTACATAATATATATTTCATAGCACTTTCACAACAAGTAGAAAAAGGTTAGACCAACATAACACAAGAGCCATAGGAGACTTTGGTTGATAAAATGCTAAAAAACCATAAGAAAGTGATATGCCCCAGTGCTCCTTGTGACCATAGAGATCACATGTGGAATTACAAGGGACACATCTTGACATATATGCATAAAGTAGGAAAAAACCAAAATCATGCCCTAGTTTTTATCACTCATAGCACACCATGATATGAAGGATTGTGCAAACTATGAGGAGATAACTAAAAGGTCTCAAAGAAAGATAAACAAAAATTTGAAAGAATCAATGTCAACATGAATGTACAAAATATATTTTTCCAAAAGGGATGACTGGCAGTGGGATGATGACTGACTAATTTAAGGATAAAAGACACCTAGGGCACATAGTATGAAAAAGATACCTCAAAGTGATTTTTGAAGCACCAGCTAAAGGGACGTGATCTTGACAACACGAGAGTGACACCTGTATACAACCTACACAACAATCAGTAAACAAACCAAGAATTTAAAAGACACAACCAATCTATATACATAGAACTAAGACCAAAGCATTACCTCTATATATTTAACCACCACACAGATATCTCATTGAACACTTGATGATAGTAATCACAAGGGAAAGGACGGGAATGTTTGATGAACTACAAAGCAGTCATATGGATGTGGATGGAAGATGGAGAAGTAGGATAACTACATTGATAGGAAGAAAGGAAGTAGAATAGGAACCTGAGGGATAAGGGAAATTACCTTTACATGTGGTGTTTTTTTCATGTTTTCATTACATGTACTTGTCCAAGGCACCACCATAAGTGGTTTTCACAATAAGACAACTTATTTCTCTTTATTATTTTTTTCATTTTTTTTAGTTTTTGTATTTTTTTGTTTTTGAAAAGTGGTGTACACTCCCACAAATTAGGCATAGAACATCCTGAGATGTAGGATATTAAGGGGATCACTAAGGGGTTCCCCTTGTGAAGTAAATAACTGATAGGCTCTTGAACCATATTTAGTAGTGACAACATATGGATCCATTTAGTTAGGCTCAAAATTTCCTTTATTATCTCAATCCCATTGATTTCTCTTATTCTCTTTGACGACCAAATCACCCACCTTAAATTCATGAGGGTGAAATTACTTTTGATAGTGCATCTTCAGCCTATTTTAATAATGTGAAGATGATTATAGGAATTTTGATTTTTTTTTGTCAAGAAGATCCAACTAAATAAGCCTTTCTACACGATAATCTTCATCGAAGATGAAGTCCTTTAGGAAGATCCATTGAGATAGCACTTCAACCTCAACAGGAAAGACGAAATTGGAGCCAAAAACAAAAGAGTATGGAGTGATGTTTATTGTGGTACATAAAATATTATGATAAGCCCAAAGGGGGAGTTGAAGGTGTAGGTGCCAGGCACAACTAGTTTCATTGACAATCTTTTTGATTATATTAAAAAGGGTCATGTCAGTTTCCTCAGCTTGGTCATTTTCTTGTGGGTAATATGGAGTGGACTAGAAATTTTGGAAATGGAATGTATCACGCAGGTCCCGCGTGTGATCATTTTTAAAAGGAGTGTCATTGTCAGAAATGATGGTTCATGGGACTCCATAGCAGAAAAATATGTGATATAGGATGAATTTGGAGACTTGGACTCTAGTGGTAATGGTGAGTGAAATTGCTTCAACCCACTTGGTGAAGTACTCGGTGTCAGTGATAATGTATATATGGTCATCAGAGGATGTGTGATCGATCTTGCCGATGAGGTCGAGGCTCCATGTGGAAAAAGGTCATGGTATAGAGATATACTAAAGATCATGTAAATGTAAAGTGAGTCCAAAAGTGGAACATTTAACTCTTCAAGTGAATGTGAAGTGAGTCCACAAGGT
This sequence comes from Thuja plicata, assembly GCA_018584345.1. NCBI lineage: Eukaryota > Viridiplantae > Streptophyta > Pinopsida > Cupressales > Cupressaceae > Thuja > Thuja plicata. The sequence continues at coordinate 153,331 of MU224214.1, forward strand.
GGAACATTTAACTCCTCACACAAACTCAAAGTGAGTCCAAAAGTGGAACATTTAACATCTCACACAAACTCAAAGTGAGTCCATACCTTAGAAAACTAATGAGATCAAGAAAGCATAAAAAGGGGGGAAACTTTGTGGAACACTTAACGCTCTTTTCAAGTAGACCCCTCCCCTGTATATGAATGATGGGATTTCATCCAAAGGGCAGAAATGAGGGGTGATTAGAATAAGCGAGTCCAACAACCCAATTTAGCTAACAAGATCAATCAAAAGTACTCCAAAGTTGCCTATCAATACTACTCACAAATGAAAAAGGGTTGAACAATG